>SKCR01019438.1:0-68022 GCA_019454045.1 Zanthoxylum bungeanum | reverse complement strand
AAATTTGATTTTCATAAAAAAGTGATAAATAATTTTTAATTAGCGAGATAAATTAAAATTATCTCAATAATAAATTAGAATTTCCTTAATTTATTTTAATAAATTTTAAATTAAGCGGAGACATTGCCCTTACTCACATATATATATGCCTCCGCCACTGAAAGATGTGTTAGAGTATATGCCCTAAAATCTGTTGTGGCTGTTATGATTGAAGGAGCAATGTTTTTTAATACAATTTATTATTTATTAATAACAGACATTTGTTTTCTACACATCGTTACATCAATTTTTTATGTGTATGTCTCGAGATATTATGTTGATGAATATCAATAATTCAAAAGATGTTTGTGATTATGAGAATCAATGATATTTATACGAATACGTCTCAAATTAAGCTCTTGGTAAAATATGATTATTATACAGGACAATAATACATCACTCGACCAATATTGTTGTATGTCGCCTACATTGACATTTGATGTTAATAGAATGAATGATAAGTCTCATATCATAAGGACACAAACAATATATATCTTCATTAGTAGAATGAAATATCGAACACGACCACAGAAGCATAATATCACATGATAATATTATCTAAGGTCATTGATCTTCATAATAATACATTAATGTCGTTATATTCTCTCACCTGAGATCACATGTTGACTTGTACGATAATACTAATGGTTCACTAGTATATCATCATTCGACTAGCCATGTCCTATGAATAAATGCTAGATGGTCTTGAGCTAATAAAGTATGAAATTATGTGTGCTTCAAGAAGGGATCTGATACATTTGATAATAAAAGTTAGAGATGTTTCGAGGAAACTCAATTATGTGGATACAAGTCTTTGCCCAAAGCAGTTAATATCTTAGAAATATCAAATCCACGAGATCGAGTTTTGAAATATATTGAGTGGTAATGATTTGACCTAATCATGATCCTAGGCTCGATAAATAACATAAATATCAAAATGAATGAGATGATATAATCAAAGTGTATTCTAATAAGTTCATATGTTTTCTTATTTCATTCATCTACTAGGGGCTATGACATGCTGCTAGGCGTTTACCCATGATTTGTGGGATATCATATAGATGAAATATTAAAAAGTTAATATCATCCCACTACTACTCGATAATGAACCTACGACGGTCGCACAAATATAGTTTTTTATGTTACAAATTCAATGATGTTTATTAAAAGTTAATAAATGATTTTTTTGGCAATTAATATGAAAACTAGATTTTCAATTAAAATAAGATTGCCTAATAAGATTAGGATATTCAGAATATTTCCGAAATATTAATCTGATTAATAAATTTGAAATATAAAATTTAGATTTAATTGTTTAAATAAATATTTGATATTTGATATTTATATTAAATAAAATTTTGATTAGTTGTTAATTAAAATTAAGTAAGTTAAATTAATTAATAGTTAATTAATTATTGGACCAAAATATTATTTAATCTATTGGGCCTTAATTTAGTGGGGTGACACCCTAATTAATTAGAATTAGAATATAGATCAGGAAGTCTTATTTAATAAGGAATTCATATTTAATTAAGTTTCCTAATTTAATTTGGGAAGAAGCTTAAAGAGATCAAATTTGATTTGAAGAGATCTTGTATTGTCCTTATTATATTGAGATACAAATAAGACAATCCCTACACTGTAAATAGACACATATATTCGCCGAGGGGAGCAAGATTTCCTATTCCTTGGCCGAATTATATAGCTCTCTCTCTTGGATTTGTTCCAAATTTGTTCTAAGATTAATTCAAAGAAAATTAATTTTTTTTTATCTCTAATTTAAGATTTCAACATACAAGAAAAAAATTATTTTCTTTGATCTCAAACTGGGAGCCATTTGTTCGTATAAGAGATCTAGTGTGCCAACTAAAGGTGTAACGCTTGATCCACTAATATAAGAGAAAATTTAAGAAGAAGATTCAAGAAAGGCTCTAGTAATGAAAATATATTCATGTATATTTTTTAACTTGTTGATTTTTATTTTTGTTGATGAATAAAATTATTTGCATGCATATTTAAATTAATTAAAATTAATTTAATTAGCGTAATTTGTTTGTATCAATAATGATATTACCATTATTCTTAAAGTAGTCCTAAAAGAAAATTTTATATTTTAATCACATATATATTTCCTCGCTAATCCCAAAACCTTACAAAATACTAAGAAATGACTTGATTAATATATACAGAAAAATTTCCACCATATGCTATAAAGTGATCGATAATCGTGAAAATTGGCACACAAAAAGCAAGCATATGCCACGCAGCAGACCCAACTGGATGATTTATAATGATAGCTAAATCCTCACTATCTTTGTCTTTTTCCAAAAGTCTGCTAAATTGATGAAATATTCTGAGGATATTCTTCAAATTCAATGGGATTTTCATGTGGTTAATCACAGATTAAGGGGTAATCATAGTTTAATTGCATATTAGAGAACATAAATCTTGTGAGCAATGAGCATAATGGGATGTTATAAATATATATAGCAAGTAAAGTTATCTATATATTTTTATTTTGGAATCATTGAAAATTCCACCGTCAAATCATAATTTTCGGATATAAGCAGAGCATGTAAAACTTACGGCTGTCCCAAATTCTTACAACAAACACACTCTCTGAATTCGAACATAGGACTTCAATATGAGATCCTAAACCCTACACCACCAAGTCATGCCCCTTGAGAACGAAAGTTATCTATACATTCTTCATAGGCCACACAAAATTTTAATTTATCACATATATATATTATTAAGAATGTGAAAAATATTTAAATACACATGTGATATAATTAAGATATTTAAAAGTTTGAAAGAGAACTCAAATTAAGAGAGGATTCAACTCAAATTTATGACCCTTCGGATATTAAAAGATAGAAGATTTGTTATTTAGAAAGAAATAAATCAACAGAAGACTTGGTTAATTAAAACAATTTTTTATGAAAATTTTTTGGCTTCTTATTCCAGTCCTCGAAGATCCAAAAAAAGTTTTAGAAAATTAAGTTTGGAAAGTTGATCTTAAAGTGAACTTTTGTCTCATATAAGTAGGTGGTGGAACAAATATATATTTTATAACTTGCAACACAAGTAACGTGGATTATTTTTCTAACATGGTTCCCAATTTCATAATAAGAGAATCTTCTATGCGATGGATTCACTAAATCTACGCGATAAATATATGGCATGTATTAATTATTAATTTTCTATTTCCATTATTACTGGTTAGTTTTAAATTTAATTTTTGTGTATGTATATATATAAATCGAAATATTAGTGGATGAATATATGATGAGTACCTATTATATATATTTTTCTAGTGTATTTACCGTTGATTTTCCCCTAAAGTATGTTCTTCAATGTGTTAAATGTATTAATATTCATTGTTTATGATACATTATAGACAGAATTGGGTAAAAAGGAGTTGAACCCTAAAATTTTCGATTTACATCAGTGATTTTCTAATTTGTACAGTTTTCAGTTTTTTAACCATAACTTTCTCATATGATGTTCAATTGAGGTTATTCAAGTTGCATCGGAAAGAAAACTCAATTATATACAATTTCATAGCTTATATCAAAGATTGAATCAAACTCCTCCTAGCCCAAAATCGAAATTGAAATTGAAGGTTCTGCACTGTCAGTATGTGTCGCGACACACAAAAGTTTTTGTGTGTATCGTGACACTGGCCAGTTAAAAATTATTCTAGTGTGTAACACCCCGGTTACCGCGACATGATCCCGATGATCATTTTCTACACGCGTGATGGATTATTCAACATAAAACCTCGCATGAGTGCGTATGTGATCGCGAAATCATTTTTCAGAAAACCGGTAAAATTTCTGCGATTACAACACACATTTATTTTTTAATCGCGTTCCAGACAACCCTCGGTATTTTGGTCATAACTTGGGTTATCAATGCCTGATTTTGGTGATCTTTATGCCGTCAGAAAGCTTAGATAGAGAGATACAACTTTTATGTTAAATATATTTCCAAATCCTGGCCGGAATCAAGTCAAAAACGTGCATCGTCTAGCTGGTAATGTGCAGTGACGAAAAAGTTATTGATTTTTAACATGTGCTCAAATGTTTAATATTATTTAAATCCTGAAAATCATTTCCTTACTATATAAGCACCTCTGTTCACTCTCTTCTTCAACATATCTCTCACGATCTCTCTAGAGGGAGCACAAATCTTCCTTCTTTTTCTTCTCTTCACGCCATCAAGGAAGGAAAATTGAGCTCTCAAGTTCATCTTCAAGCAAGTAAGCTCCCATTACTCATTTTCTCTCATTAATTTCAAATTTATGCATGTATTTCCATTCTTCCATTTTTGTTCCCATGAAAAACTTGAGCTTTAATGGATTTATGTAGCATAGTTGAGCATTATAGGGTGGTTAGTGAAGCATTGGTGATGCCCTAATTTATGAAGAACAATCAAGAACATAAATATCAAGCAAGAATCAAGAACAGAAGATTAAAAAACTTGGAGATTGAAGATTGACAACCTTCATAATTGAAGAAAAAAATCTATATATTGTTATCATCTTCTATTTTAAGAATATAAGAACAAATGTAGATCATTAGTAATATAACAATAAATATATAATCGATAAGATATAAAATTCTGAAATGGAATTAATCAAATATGAAACAAACAAAACTGAAGTTGTGAATAAAATTGAGATACAGAGATAAGACCCGAGGCCTGTGTAGCACACAGTGTCCTAAAAATAGATTCGCCACATATCGTTAGTGCTTTGTATTATTTTGGTGTCTGTTTCCTAGGATACAACGAGAATAAAATATCTTTGGTGAACAACCAAGTTATTTCAAACGAACTTCTAATATGTTTGAATTATTTCCATAAAAAACCGAACCCAACTATAATGACACAACGTCAAAATAAAATAAGAGAAAATAAGATGGTGTGGTTGTGTGATACGTGTTCTCTATATGGAACTCTAAGGAATGAACCAATATATAACCATTCTTGGGGAATTCGAAAAGTTATAATCGTCATATAACTTTTCAAATTCATAACTGCTGAATTTGATTATAGTCATTGATTTGATAATTAATTAACTATCATTTTTTAAATTCATAACTATCATATTTAATTCTATCAATTATTCTGTTAATTAATTCTAGCAATTAATTCAATAATTAATTCTAACAAATAATTCAATAATTAATTCTAGCAATTAATTCAGCAGTTACAAGTATTTGAAGAGTAAAAAATTATAAGGAAGTTGCAGAACATGACTTATACTGAATCTGACTCGACAAATATCGGTATTTGCATACGTAAGATGTATGGGTGCACATTGGTCAAACCAATCAGAATTGGGATTTTCACCCGCTACGTGTACTCGTACAGAAAGCCTCTACGCTTATATTGTTACTCAACCATAAATGAGTAACTATATACTCTTTAGCCTCAGTTTCCTTTCCTATATAGGACAATGATCATTCCTTTTATTTTATTTTATTTTTATCTCAATGGGTATAATCTTAGACAATTTCTCATTCACTTGAGCATCATTTTGAATATATATATATATATATATATATATATGATTTCGAGGACTGGCGGTGGAGAATTCGAATCACTCACGAACTCTAACTTTTACAAAGTATGGCCCGCTCAAAATTATGCCACCAAATAGCATCTTATCATGCTATTTTTCCAACAATCCCCCACATAAATGGAAATTGGTAAAACAAAAAACAGAAGACGAATGAGTTTCGGCATCAAAATATTTTGACATTGGTGAAAGAGTTCAACAGATTGAAACCTGTATAGGATATGTAGAGTTTAACTTTTGAACCTCCATTTGTGACAATAAATTTACTTTACTGACTGACCAGTAGACGTGATGTCCTTGAACTTTTTTTCATTTGTGTAAATGATGATATACTACATACAAGAATCTTTCCTAACATATATTATTTCTCATTGTTATGTTCGTTTTGGCCCTGAAAATCTGCTTGGTTCTGCAATAGTTTCTAAGAATTGAGCCCTTAGCAATTCCCTTTGAAGTGGCCCCACTTCTCTCTCAAATAGGTGATCTCTTATTTAAGAGTAACCCGTATTACTGTGGTCGGATTCCCGACACATAAGAATCATTAAAAGTCTTTGCTTAACCTATTTCTTACAAGCATCATTGTTATTAATTTCTTTATTGGAATGGACTGAAGAGTAACCCCTACAAGAGAATTACCACCCCCCACAGTGATAAAACTAAATCTTTATAATTAAGTTGTCTATTTGAACCTAGATCTTGTGATCTCCAGTCAACTAGGTTGAGTTTCTATCATAATGAATTTCCTTTCATGGGCTTTACTCTCATTCCCTTCGATGATTTTCCATCTAACTCTCTAATTAACCATTTGGTCAGCGTATGCACAATATTATCTTTTGACTTTACATAGTCAATAGAAATAATTATAGTTAAGAGTTGTTATCTATGGTATTATGTCAATGACATATATATTTTGACTCACCATAATGTATTTTACTATGTGCCCTTCGAATTGTACATTGATTATCACAATATATGCAAATTATTCCACTTATAGAATATATGGCACATGTTTTGGCCACTCTTAAAGAGTTTTATAACTATTATGTATCTTCACTATATTTATCTAATGTAATGAAATCAAATTCCATACTTTTCACATATGACGATATATTAATTAAATGTTACAACTAAAATTAAATTCTTAAAAAACAGATTTATAACCACAGAATTTAATTTAGTTTTTGTAACAGTAAACCTTAACATTACCATAAATTATAGATTTAAATTTAATTTAAATCCAAATTTAATTAGCCATTACAAAAATCAAATCATAGATTTAACTATATATTAAATCTGAATTTGATTAGTCGTCACAATATATATATATACTCATTAGTGGACCCATAACTTGGTCCAATTTTAATTTAGCCATTGCTAAACTTAAAATCTAGGTTTAATTTCAAATTAAATCTAATTTTAATTTATTTTCCTCTTCAATTATAATTTTTTATAGAGAATAAATTTCTCTAAAACTTATTCTTCCTTTATTGCAAAGGGGTTGTTTTCATGACTCGAACCTATAACCTCTAGTTCACTATGGATTAACCTTACCGTTACACCAAGGCTCATACATGTCAAATTTTTCCCAGAGATCACAGTGTGGGAAGCCACATGTGTTGGGCCATACTTTTATTTAATCCGCTCTTTCAGTTCAAGTACATGCCACCATTGAAAGATTTCTCTGATGGAACGTTCTAGCATAGAGTGATGTCCTCAACATGTGTTTTTTTTCTACATTATCAGACACAATCATTTTACTCTCCAAAATGAACCTTGAATATTTGTACAATTATCGCAACATTCCAAGGTATAAACACATATTGACCTTGAAACACACAATATTGTGCACCAGTTGTGTTATTTGATCCAAACCTAAAGACTTGGTCTGGACAGCTTTGATCTCAGTCACAACTTTCACGAGCTTTTGGACTTCTCGCAAGAAATAATCAATATTTTTTAGTCATATCAGTGCAAAGCTCAGACACAAAATAGGTTTTCATTTCACAAATATCTTTTATGAAATTTTCGCACATATAAGATGATATATTTTCATCTTTTACTTCAAGTAATCATTTTTTCTGTCAACAAGATAAAATTTTAATTGTTACAAATCTCTAATCATTTCATAATAGACATCAATCTTAATGATAACAACATTAATCTTGGAACATTATCAAACAAGTCACCTTCAACACGCTTAACTCCATGGAAATATGTTGGAGTTGGTGCTTGAAGTGCCAATTCAAATTGTAGATTTTATTATTTATTAATAAAATAACTACATTTTCATTTCATATCTTATTAATGGTATTGTCATTATGCGTATTAGATTGATGTATAAAAATACTAAGAATGACACCGACCTTAGAATAGTCTTGTAGTAATACTGGACACTAGGTAGTCTGACATTATGGTAAGTATTACTATTATAAATTATTCTTAAAGTATATATAATCCTAGTCGTTGGTTTTAGAATACGGTTGAATTCCTATAACCTAGAAGACTAGCACATGTCGTATATTGGAATTGGAATTCCAATGGTTTAACCCGATGTAGCATGAGTTTTAGAAACTTGTATAGACGTGCAGGTATTGGTTGGATCAAATATTGAATGAATCACAAGTGATTCCTAATATTTGGAAGTACACACTACCATAAAAAATAATCTCATCGAGTCGAGTAGCATATGTAATCCTTTGACTATAGGATAATGTTGATTTTGTGTGTGATCCTTCACACTTTGATGTCATGTATGTCAGAAACCTTTCATGATTTGAACTCTAGATGTTCGTTGGGTGTAGACCGATGCACTCAGTAATCAAATGCGAAGCAAGATAAGATTCTTCTGCCCGTATGTGTACCATAATGGGTTTAGTTATCCATGTAAGTAAAGTCACGATTCTTAAATATTTGGCCAAATTCGATCACTTACGGTGGATCGCATCAGTTGTAAAGAATCGTGGATATGTCGACATGAGATATGTGCCTCGGAAACTTGACGGTGTATTCTATTTTTCCTGAAGGTTGAAAAGAAATGAAATAAATAAATAAAAATTGAATTGCACACACGCACTCAAACTTGTTTCCTCATGTTCTGGAGTTTCCAAACTCCGATTCAGCCATGGTTTCTTCCTATACACTCGTAATGGAATATAGTATTTCATTAAATATTTTAAAATTACACCCATGTTTGATATCCATGGGTTAGACCAATTTCTGCTATGCGGGGCACCGATCCGACCCTAGGGGTTTCACATCCGTCCCTACAGAATGGTATCAGAGCAAGGCTTAACTACACAACACATGTTGTATGTTTGACATGTATTTAAATCTATGCCTTTGTATTTTAATTTAACTATGCATAGGTCATATTGGATATGTATTGCATGTTTTAAATTAAAATTTTGACCTAATTAAGTTAATGACTTGATTATTTTAAATCGCCCATGATTAGGTGATTACTTTATTTAAGTAATAGTATTAGTAACGTTGGAGCATTATTGGAAGATCCGTCATATCAGTACGGAGATGAATGAGTTCTTACTATTTATATTCAATATTGTCATTAATGTGAGGGTATAAGTGCTCAGAACTTAGGTCGCTCCGGTAAAACATTAGATGTAGCATGATGAGTTAACGTAGTCACCCAATATTTTCATTAGTGTGAAGGTGTACATACGAAGCTCATTAGTGTATATTGACAAGTAAACACCTAAAATACGTCTTAATCCAATATCGTCATTAGTGTGAGGATAAGAAATGGTTCAGGACCAAACTAGGAGTGACATGAAGTGATTGACCTTGGAGGTCTACCTAATGAGTTTATAAAGGCCAATATCGTCATTAGTGTGAGGCTGGAATAAATGTCATGGGATCCATTTCCCACTATGAAATTTTGATAGTCAAATTTCTATTTTTCCTTTATGGGAGATTACGAAATTATGTAAAGTAGTGGAATTGCACTAATAGATTTAAATTTCTATAATCAATTAGTGTTATTATTTTGTAATGAAAAATATTCTGATGTTATTTAAAATGTTGTATTGTAGATGGCTGCCGCTAATCCATTGATGAGACTTTTGGATAACAATAAACTAAAATGAGCTGAGAACTATTTCGAATGGGAAATGAACATACGCCTTGTCTTAGAATTCGAAAAGTTGACTTATGTCGCTATCAATCCACTGCCTGTTGAAATCGATCCTGACTCTACTCCAGAAGAACGAGAAACTTTTAATAGATGGAAGGATGATAACCTTAAGGTGAAATCCTACATTCTGGGATCAATGGTTTCAGATTTTTTGAGACAGTACATTGAAGTACCAAATGCTTGGAGCATAATGCGAACACTCTAGGAGTTGTTCGAGACAAATCAATAGATTGAACTTTATCGGAGGTCTAAGGAATTTTTCTATGCTGAACTCAAGTTTGGAGGAGCTGTCAGCATTCATATTTTGAACATGATCGACCAGATTCGATATCTGGAATGACAGGACATTGTGATTCTTGAACGGCTGGGCTCTAATTTGATTCTGTCTTCTTTGTCTGGTTCTTATGCTGGCTTTGTATTAAACTTCCATATACACTCAATGCAAGCTAGCTATGAAGAACTTCATAACATGTTACGCACTGCGGAACATGATTTGAGAAAAGACAACCCCATTTTATACCTCCATGGTGGAGTTGGCTCTTCAAAGACTTCTCGAAAGTCAAAGAAAATAAAGATGGGGAAGAAGAAGATGACAAATAAGAACTCCGAGAAGCGCAAAGGCGTAAAAAACTACAAGTAGCTCGTGACCAATGTCTACATTACAAGAAATATGGACACTGGAAGAAAGACTGTCCAGAGTTGAAAGGAAAAGCAGGACCTCAGGTACACTTTGTATTTTTCCTATTATTGACATCTCATTAGCCTTAGATGCAAATAGTGGATGAGTGTTAGACACTTACAGTCCTACTCATATTTGCAACTCCCTGCAAGTCATAAGGGTTAAAAGAAGGCTGAATAAAGGGGAGATCCAACTTAGAGTTGGAAATGACGAGACATGGGATGTTAAAGCCGTAGGAACGATTGTTTTAGATCTCCATAATGGTTGTAAATTAAATTTAGAAGACTGTTATTATGTACCATCATTTATCAGACAAATAATATCACTGCTAATATTAGATAAAGAATGATATAAAATAAACATTAAGGATGAAACTCTATGTTTATATGATAAAAATAATTTATTGAAATGTGAATGTTCTTTATCAAACGGTCACTATGTTTTGGAAACATATAGAGACATCTTTAATGTAGAGGAAAATACAAATATGAAATCTGAACGAAATAATACTAAATTATGGCATATGAGATTGGGCCACATAGATGTTAGACGTCTATCCAAATTGGTAAAGGGTGATTTGATTGAAGATCTTACCTCAGATCCTTATCCGATTAGTGAGTCATGTATCCAAGGAAAGATGGCAAAGGCTCCATTTCTAAGTGTTGGACACCGTGTTGGAGATTATTGGAAATAATACACAGCGATCTGTGTGGTCCATTAAATCATGCCGCTTATGATGGTTCAGTATACTTTGTGACTTTCACATGACAAGTCTATATATGGATCGAAGTAGAAAAACAAACCAGTAAATTTATCAAGTGCCTTAGATCAAATCAAGGCGGTGAATACATGAGTGAAGAATTCGGAAATTATTTAAGGGAGAATGGAATTGAATCCCAATATAGCCCACCAGGAACACCTCAACACAGTGGCGTGTCTAAGCTTAAAAATCATACTTTATTGGATATTGTGCGATCAATGATGAGCAATATAGATCTTCCTTATTACCTTTTGGGTTACACTTTACTTAATGTTGACTACATACTTAATAGGGTTCCATTGAAAGCTATTTCTACTAACACCTATCAGATATGATTCGGTAGAAATATAAGTCTTAGGTATTAAAAGATTTTGGGGTTGTCCTGCATACGTTAGAATTGCGCAACGAGATAAACTAGCACCCAATGGGTCTAAATGTAGGTTCGTTGGATATCCTGATAATTTCATGGGATATCAATTCTACGATTTTGAGCAACAAAATGTATTTGTTGTTCGTTTTTCCATTTTTCTCGAAAATATTTTTTGAGAGAAAGTGAGAATTGTAAAGAGATTGAACTTGATGATTTTGATCCCAACATTAAAGAACCTGATATGGAACCAGATATCCAACTAGATGAAGGATCTACTACACAGGTTCTACGCAAGTCGAATATAATATCAAGGCATCCTGAGAGATATTTTTAACATCTGATGTGAGCTTTGATGTTCTCCTATTGGAGGAAACAGATTCGACTACGTACAAAGAAGCGATATTTGATATCGATTCGGGAAAATGGTAGGAAGCCATGAAATCCGAGATGGATTCTATGCATGAGAATCTAGTCTGGGACTTAATTGAACTTCCTGAAGGAGTTAAACCTATTGGCTATAAATGGGTTTACAAAAGGAAGCAAGGGCCCGATGGAAAGGCGGAAACCTTTAAGGACCGACTAGTAGCAAAATGTTACACTCAACATCCTAGATTGATTATGAGGAAAATTTTTCACCAATAACCATGCCAAATCTATTAGGATTATTTTAGTCATTGTTGCATATCACGACTATGAGATATGACATATGGATGTGAAAACCGCTTTCCTAAATAGATTCCCTCATGATGATATCTATATGGAACAACCAGAGGGTTTCGTATCTAACGAGATTTCAAACTTGGTTTGTAAGCTCCAAAAGTCTATTTATGGACTTAAACAGACATCCCGAAACTGGAATCGATATTTTGATGAGATAATTAGATTATATGGATTCATCAAGAACGAGGAAGAATCGCGTGTATAAGAAAGTGAGTGAAGCATGATAATTTTCCTAGTCTTGTATGTAGATGACATCCTTATTATTGGGAATGATATAAAATTGATGCAAATTTTGAAAGCCTACATTTGCAAGAACTTTTCCATAAAAGATATGGGTGAAGCTTCCTATATACTAGGTATAAGGCTCTACCGGGATATAGTTAGGAAGCTTATTGGGTTGTCGCAATTGACGTACATAGATAAGATGTTAGAAAGGTACGATTTTACCAACTACAAAGCAGTAAATATACTTTTTCTATACAACGTACATCTTTCAAAGACAATGGCACCTCAGACCGAGGAAGACAGAGTTAGGATGCCTAACTTTTCGTATGCTTCTTGTATTGGAATTATATATGTTATGCTATGTACGAGACCTGCCATTAGATTCAGCATCAGTATGACCAGCCGATATCAATATGATATAGGTAATGATCATTGGACATGCGTAAAACATATTTTGAAATATCTTAAGGGTACTAGGGATAAGATTGGAAAAGATTAGCTACATGTTAAAGGTTATACAGACTCCGACTTCCAGAGAGATGCAGATGATAGAAAATCTACATCAGGTTACATATTTATCCTTAACAGTGGTGTGATTAATTGGTGATGTTCAAAGCAATGCTCAACAATTGATCCACCACTGAGGCAGAATTTATAACGGCTTCAGAAGCTACTAAAGAAGCTGTATGGATTATAACTTTTATCACATAACTTGGCGTTATGCCTAGTATTGCATATTTGATCCCACTGTACTGTGATAATAGCGGGGCCTTGCCCAAGCTAAGGAGTCGAGTGCTCATTCCAAGCCTAAGCACGTGGAAAAGAAATACCGCGTAATTAGAGAGATTATTGAATGAAAAGACATAGTGGACTTGAAGGTTCAAAGACTAGAAAACTTAGCAGACTCACTTACAAAGGCCTTACCTCCTAAGTTATTCAATAAACATCTGGAGGAGATGAGACTGCGGTACCATCTTGATTGGCACTAAGAAAGTGGGAATTTATTGTAGTTAGTGTTTGGAGCGCCAATCCGAATTATATATTTTATTATTTATTAATAAAATAACTACATTTTCATTTCATATCTTATTAATGGTATTGTCATTATGTGTATTAGATTGATATAAAAATATGCTAAGAATGACATCGACTTTAGAATAGTTTGTAGTAATATTGGACACTAGGTGGTTCGATATTGTGATAAATATTACTTATATAAATTATTCTTAAAGTATATATATTCCTAGTCGTTAGTTTTAGAATACGGTCGAATTCATATAACCTAAAAGACTTGCATATGTATATTGGAATTGGAGTTCCAATGGGTTAACCAGATGTATGATGAGTTTTGGAAACTCGTATAGACGTGTGGGTATTGGTTGGACCGATTATTGAATGACTCAAAAGTGACTCATAATATTTGGAAGTACACACCACCATCAATAGGAATATACTCGAGTCGAGTAGAATATGTAATCCTTTGACTATAGGATAACATTGATTTTGTGTGTGATCCTCCACACTTTGATGTCATGTATGTCAGAAACCTTTCATGGTTTGGTCTCTAGATGTTTGTTGGGTGTGGACCGATGCACTCAGTAATCAAGTGCGAAGCAAGATATGATCTGTTGGCCCGTATGTGTACCATAATGGGTTTAGGTATCTATGTAAGTAAAGTCATGATTTTTAAACCTTTGGCTAAAGTTGATCACCTATGGTTAATCGCATAAGTTATAAAGAATCGTGGAGATGTCGACATGAGATGTGCACCTCAGAAACTTGACTGTGTATTCTATATTTCCTAAACACAACTCGGATAGCCTACGATGGAGGAATTGTTAAACATATGTGATGATCTCGGCTTGTATAGTTCAGAAAGGTTGTTCGTGTTCTTCGCAAATTCAGATTTGGTCGAATTACGTACATATTAGCCAGACTTATATGACGAACGTGTATGAACTTAGGGAGTTCCTATATGAAGTGTACTCGTTGAGCACTTGGTAGCCGATTAATTTAGATAAAAAATAATATTCAATATTATAATTATCAACCAAGATAATCAAGTGTTACTGAATAACATTGATTATTTACTTTGACCAATGATTAACTGGATTAATTCAATAATTACACAAGGGCTTTATTGTAAAATCATAATTATCTCTACCATTTGAGGATATTATGGTAATTGTAAATATGTAAAAATATGTGGTTTTGGCTTGATTTAATTGGATTAAATCAAAGTGGAAAACATTAAACTAATTCATTTCCCATTCCTTGTCTTGATTTAATTGGATTAAATCAAAATGGTAGACAATGGAGATTAGTCATACCTAATTATACATATTTGGACAAACTAGATTAAGTCCTCATTAAAGTGTTGGGGTTTTAGCGCGGGCGCAGCGGAAGCTCGCGGTTCAGGAGAAATCGTAACTTTAAAAACTTCTAAAATTACCAAATAAATTATTAACTATCCAATATGAATAATTCATTCGTATTTCACTTAAACATATTTATTTGATATCAAATAACGACATAAATAGGTTAGAAACATCGCGAAACTTTTACGAAAATGTTTTTCCGCAAAATGACATAAAACGCGTTTTTGTCAAAACCGACCAACCAATACATATGAGGGATACCAAGGTAAGCCCCAATAGTACTTGGGCAGTTCATGGGCTGCCCAAATAGTGACCAATTCACGTTTTGGACAGCGGACACCCGGTAAGCCCGAAACTCACCCGGTTTGATGTTTTTCACCGTTTTCGCATATTTCAACTTCGAAATAATTTCCGACAATTGTTCCAATGCCAAAAATACATCAAATACATTTATACAACATACTTTTCATCATCAAAAACACAGAATTTTCAGATATGATTTTGTAACAAAAAATATCATTTTTCATGCTATAAATCCAATTTTCTCAATATTAATCATATTAATACTAACACCAACCAAAGCCACCACCTATGAAGAACTCAAGAACAATTATAGGAGTTATAAGAGTGGTAATAACACTCTAGAATGGCAACAAGTCATCAAATGATAAAATTGAATCAATATTGCACTAATATCATCCAATCAAACTTTACACATGCATCTAGCCTCCAAATCCATCCTCCAAATCAAAAAGCCCCAAAATCTAAGAAATGAAGAAACCCTAGAACTATTCTAGATATTCAAGAACAAGAAACAAGCTTTATAAGTTTAAGATTATTGAAGATTACCTCCAAATCTTGTAATTTCCTTAAACTTTTTCTTGAATTTTTTTTACTTTCTTCCTTGTTTCTTCAAGAAAATTTTGGGAACTTTTAATGGAGATAGGTTCGACCATGGCTTCTAATGAATGGAGAAAATAAAATTTTCAACTTAAAAAATCAAGGTCGAACCGACTTTGGGGTTTAAAGAAGGGTATTTTGGTCATTTGGTCAATTAATCTAACTAATTAATAATAATAACCTTTAAGTTAACAAATCCAATTTGTAAACTTTAAGCTTAATGAAATCTTGCCACATGTAACCAATAATAATCAAACATATTGCATAATAATTATGTAATATTGAAATAATTTAATTATCTAGATATTTAACATTTAAACATTTAAACAATTAATTAATTCGATTATTATTATATATGTATTTTTATTTAAATTAAATAACAAATACCTATATTAATGGCATGTGTCAAAGTCTCATTTGACAATTAATTAATATGTATCAAATCAAGTCTTGTATCAAATATAAATACATATTAATTATTAATTGACCAAAATGCCCCTAATGCATGTATTTTCGTTTAACCATTTAAATGACTCGTATTAACTCATTTAATTCGGTGAATTATTATGAATAATTTATATTATTCATAACGCGTTGCCCAAGTGCTCAACGAGTACACTTCATATTGTGGGACTCTCTAAGTTTAGGTTTATCCGTCACGGAATCTAATTTCGTGTCCATAATCCACCCACTCATGAATTATGACAACCACGAATAATCTCGCTAAACTATGCAAGTCGAGGTCATTACATACGTATAATCCCTCCGTCACAGGCTATCAATATTATACTGGGGATATAAATAAGAACGTCAAATCCCTAAGGTATAATATAGTCGACTTTTAAATTTACGATCCCTAAATACATTCAGAACTCGTTTCCGAAGTATACCATGACCATAGATTTACTAGATCGTAAATACGTACATGATACATATGCCTTGTACACATGATTGACGAATTCTATCTGATACTCACAGGATATCATGAGCATCAGTCCACGCCCAACGAACAGGCGGAGGTCTGATCTAAATAGATCGATGACATGACTGTTATCAAAGTGTGGGGGATATCTCATATATCCATAGTGGCATCTCAAGTCGAAGGACCACTATACTACTCGACTCGAGAAGATTCCTATTGACATTGGTGTACCATCTATTAGGAAATCTTCGGTGAGTCATTCAGTGTTTATCAAATAAACATCGACACGTCTATACGAGTCTCCCAAGACTCATGATTCATTGGGATAAACCATCGGACCAAGTCTCGATATACGACATGTACTGGTCTCAGCGAATTTTACTAACTGACCCGTGTCAGTAAATCTTGACCAGGAACTTTATTTGATAATATACTTCTAGTAATGATATTTCCTAATGTCAATTACAAACTACTTTGTAACTGCGCACTACATAATATTTTATCGGGTCTTTGTCTAATATTTACATATCACTAAACCATATTTAGTTTCAATCTAATTGTAATTAGATCGAATATGTATATAAAAAGCAAGAAGTACTACCATAATTAAGTAATATTATGGAAAAATGAATTGTTTGTATTCATGAATCGGACATAAATACGATCCGGATTGGCACTCCTAGCACCAACCCTAACAAAAAATTGATTACAACATTTATTAATTAAAAATTATCTAAGTTTCGCTATAAATAATGAAAGTTTTAATTAAACAAAGCAAAAGATTGAGAAAGCTAAATACAATAAAAAATTAGAGAAATTAGCCTAAGTTAGAGAAGTGTTTAGAGAAGCTTTGTCAGATCTCTACAACATTTCAATTAGGAGAAATCAAGATTTGATATTGGAGTGAAGTTTGCTAGCGTTGGAATCAAGATTGGATCTTGGAGTTAAGCTTGCTAACTTTGGATTTTCTCCACAACATTTCAATAAGGAGAAGTTGATTGGATCTCTGAATCAACTTTGCTAGGTAAGTTTGATCTTCTCCAAAAACTATCTTTTTCATTAGTGATTTTTCATTAGTGAGACATATAATGATGAATTATGTAATAGATACATAATAACATAGCTTGGAGTTGAAATTAGGGTAATTAATTGTGTTAAGATGCTTTGGAAATATAAACACAATATGATTGTAATTGGGTCAAAATATTTATGTTGGACGTAGACATAAAATTAACGTTTGGAACTCTAGACGAAAGCTTAGCGTTATGGTTACCATTCTATAATCATTTAATCACCTTTGGTTGACCTAGAATTATTCACGAGTCACTTCATTGTGAGATTCTAATTTGGTTTATGTTTTAGAATCAAAATTTACACAAGTGCGTATTTAGAATAAATTTATGTTCTTGTAAACATATTTGATATTTTTAAAAACTTGATTTTTATTCTATAACATGTGTTGATGTTGGTTTTGATATTAAAAATTAATTTTGGGTGTTTTTGAAGTGTTTAGGGAAGATCAGAAGAAATTAGGATAAAATACCCTAATTCCTTAAGCTTTCTAGAAAGAGAGCTGAAAATTGAAATGAAATAAATAAATAAATTTGAATGTTTCAGTGCGCAATGCGCGCACAGTGCACACGCACACTGTAGCAAGTGCGTCGTGCACTGCACGCACTCAAACTATTTCCTCATGTTCTGGAGTTCCGAACTCCGATTTAGCCCCAGTTTCTTCCTATACACTCGTAATGGAATATAATATTTCATTAGATATTTTAAAATTATATTCATGCTTGATATCTATCGGTTAGACCCATTTTCAATGCGCGGGGCACCTTTCCGACCCTAGGGGTTCCACATCCGCCCCAAAAAAATACTCATCTGCAACAACACCCACAACATGAGGAATTTCAAAATTAATGCCTTAATCAACGTCTGTAAAGTTGTCCCATCCATTTAAGAATCTTTTAAGAACTATATGCTTTAAGATTGAAGGAAAAAACCTATGTAATGTTATCATCTTCTATTTAGATCATCAGTAATATAACAGTAAACATATAATCGGTAGGATATAAAATTCTGAAATAGAATTAATCAAATATGAAATAAATAAAATCGAAACTGTGAATAAAATTGAGATACAGAGATAAAACCTGAGGTCTGTGTAGCACACAATGTCCATAAAAATAGATTCACCTTATACGATTGGTGCTTAGGATTATTTTGGTGTCTATTTCCCAGGATACAACAAGAATAAAATATCTTTGGCGCACAACTAAGTTATTTCCAACGAACTTCTAATATATTTGAACTCTTTCCACGAAAACTGAACCTCAAATATGATGACACAAGTCAAAATAAAATAAGAGAATATAAGATGGTGTGGTTGTGTGATACGTGTTCTGTATATGGAACTCTAAGGAATAAACCAATATATAGCCATTCATGGAGAATTCGAAAAGTTATAATCGTCATATGAATTTTTAAATTCATAATTTCCGAATTTAATTATAGTCAACAATAACTTTTCAAATTCATATCTGCCATATTTAATTCTACCAATTAATTAGTTAATTAAATCTAGCAATTAATTCACTAATTAATTCTAGCAATTAATTCAACTCTTACAAGCAGTTGAAGAGTTAAAAATTCCAAGGATATTGCAAAGTGTGGCTTATACCGAATCTGACTTGACAAATACTGGTATTCGTGTACGTAAGATTTACGGGTGCACATTGGTCAAACCAATCGGAGCTGGGATTTGCACCCCATATTGACACTCGTACATAGAGCATCTACGCTTATATTGTCACTTAATCATAAATGAGTAACTATTTACACTTTAGCCTCAGTTTCCTTTCTTATGTAGGATAATGAACATTCCTTTTAATTTTTTTTTTTTAATTTCAATGTATATACTTTGAGATAATTTCTCATTCACCCGAGCATATAAATATATGATTTCGAGGACTCACGATGGAGAATTCGAATCACTCACGAGCTCTAACGTTTTCAAAGTATGGTCCGCTCGAAATTATGCCACCAAATAACATCTTATCATGTTATTTTTCCAACAATAATTTATTTTCTTTATTAATTATTTGTTGTTTATTATATTGAACATGATATTATTATTTATCTTCTTCATCATGAATTATATATTGTTCTAGAATTGCAATGAAACCCGATATGAACTTTTATCAATTGAATCTTTTTAGTGATTGATTTGTGACCTTAATTATATGTGGATTGTTTATAATTCTTTATACTTAATGAATTCTATTGCTTGATCACCAATAGAGTAGTTGTGGTAAACCCTAACTAACTTAGAAAATGGAGTTTTGGTTTAACATTGAGAATTGATAACGCGTGATATCATTCTATTGAATATTCTGTGCAGGATAGAAATATACATGCAGAGCATACGTAGACATAATTAGAAGCCGATCGTAATGAGTTTGACTTAAATTAATTATCATAGGAATTTAAGTAATTGAATTAAGTTAAAGGCTTCTATTCGACCATCTGAAGATGTTTGTGAATAATTTCGTATTTTAAATTAATAAATCTTCATAGTTGATCAGTTATAAAAAGATGAGAAAGATTTAGGAGAAAATTATGAGGAAGTTGTAATCTTAAATTCTTCTTATCTTATTACCTCGTGTGTTTGAGTTTATTATTTGCTTTACTTTACTTTAGTTTGTTAGTTAATAACTCTTTCTTAATGATCGTTAGTTTAAAAAAGATTAAAGTTAATAAACCTTTAATATTTGACATTAATAATAATTTTTCATAAAATCGATATCTTTCTATATTACTTATACGATACATGCTCTTATATACTATGCAAAATCACTATCAAACTTCCGTTCCACACGAGTTTTTCTCACTCTAATAAATTTTTATGTCCACGTAACTGAGGTTGTTAGACTTGATCTCCGATTTAAAGGATCTATTTTATAAAAAAATTTATGCTTTCAGTGCGCGTATAATAATTATTATAGAAAAGTCATATGAGTGTCTCAAGGACAAAAGACAAATAAGTGGTAAAATCAATGATTATATAAGACAGAATTTGCCGATCTCCCAACTAAATTTTTTTTCCTTTTAAAATAATCTCCTAATTTTAAAAGTTTTAAAAGGATCTATCTTAAAAGTTTTTAAGGCCACTAAGTCTAGATGATGAGAGGATACTAAGGCTAGAAAGAGTTATGAAACTTTCTTTTAATAATGTTGATAATGGATATCTAAATTAAATGGCAAGAAAAATATGCTTAATTATGTATAGAAAGATGAATAAAGAATCTATCCACTTTAGCCAATATAATTGTTAATTAAAAAGAAACCATACCCAATTAACTTAATTATATATAGTGGTGCAAAAGATTTCCATTATTAATTTTCATTTCACTCTACTATTGGTTGATCGATTCATCATAATTGAAATGATTTGTTTAGTCAAATACTCAAACAACTTATCTTTTTATCATTTTTGAGTTCTTAATTGCAAATTTCGTGCATTTTTTGGACTTTAATTAGAGATAATGCCTTTGTTTTTATAAAAAATATATGAATAAATTGATTTACAGTATCTATTATTTGCTACATCTGATAGAAACAAAAATGAATATAAATTACAGACAAGTGGAATCACTGGCCACATATGTCTATTGTCTTTATTTATAGCATTAAAGTCCATTCATTTTTTTAAAAGAGAATACACTTTAACAAAACATAATATACAAGTGGAATCACTATAAGTATTGGATCGATATAGTTGCGACTTTTTGATCATCATTATGGATGAAGAGCAACTTATCAGAGAGTGTTATTACTTGGAATGAATGATTTTTAAGTCGTCGAATTGCAATAATAAAATCTCATAAAGCTAAAAATTATATTCTAAAGAGATATATATCTAATACCTCATGACTATTATTCCCTTATAAAGCAGCCTAGTGGATAGTTATGATTTTAAATCTTATATGGCTAAAAATTCTAATCTAAAGGGCGTATACACTCATGGGTATCCTTATTCTATAAGTGGGTTTTTAAAAATAAATTCATAACAAAACACTAATAATTTATATATTAATTATCAAGCATAATTAAATTGAGAGAGAATAAATATCGCGCCAAATATTTTTTCTTACATGATTTCAAAATTAAGCAGAAAAACAAGTTGTTAGAATCAATAGGAAGAAATATCACAGCATAACTTGCCACATGGGTCTTCTTTTGAGTAACTTGTGCTTGTCATGGCATTCAAATTGGGCCTTTGGTCAATAGTGCTTCTACAAAAGCCTCTCCTTCATTGGTCCCCAAAATTTGACGTCAAGTCGTGTGGTTCCCAAAGAAAATGATTTTATTCATATTTGAGTATTCAACAATAAGTATGGATGATCACAAGTAAGATATGATACGGGGATTTAATATTTATGTCTGATTCATTCAATTAATAGGTATAAAAATTTTATTCGTATCCAATCTTAATATACAGAATCCCATTGGCTCTTGTGCGGGTCTGTGTTTATACATGAATTTTATCTCTATTAGAATGAGAAAATCAATACTCGTACTTGGCTCATTCAACTGATAGATATAAAAAAAATCTCCTTATACTAGTGTGGGACACAGAAACTGGGGCGACGCATGCTGTCCCGGGCTCGCGGCCTGGTTGGGAGTACGGAGTAGCCACGGGGGACTAAACCGGAGAATAATGGAGTCGCCACCCGGTGTGAACCGGGAAAATGAGATTTAAGGCCGCACTCACCCCTCGCAAGGGAAGACCTCAAACCGTTGGGTTCGGAATGGTCCCTTACTTATGTCACTTGTAATGAAAGGATTTATGTAATAATTTAATCAAGTCTAAGTAACACTTATTTCCAATAGTATCATGCTTCTAAATTCACATGCATACATCAACGAGTTCATCACACATGCAACATCACATGGAAATCTCATGAACATATTTCAATCATATGATATGGAAAACTAAGAACAACCTAATCATGCTTGAGTACTATCTCATGAATACATCGAATGGATACATGCAGGAATACAAATAATATGATTGGCTACATAATGCAAGGGAGATCAACCAAGAGACAATTATGCATGAATATGATAAGACAGACTCAGTTCAGTGTGTGCGTGTTCGTGTAGCGTTCGTAAACGCGTTCGAACGGTAAACAGAAGATTCGCGTTCGTGTAGCGTTTGATAACGCATTTGAACGGGACCAGACTTGGTGATACAAAATGCATGCGCGTTCGAGTAGCGTTTGATAACGCGTTCGAACGGTAAACAGAAGGTTCACGTTCGAGTTGTGTTCGATGACGCGTTCGAACGGGAACTGGCAGATTGCATACATTTATATGGTTTTAGATACCGCATTCAAACAGGATCACAACAACTACATATCTAATCACATGGATATCTAAATCATGCATAAAGATTAACATACTAAGGACTAAATCATGCTTAAGAATAAATAACGCACTAGACCTAATCAGGCTAAATAAATAAATAACGTACTAACTACATCATGCTCAAATACAAGTTTGGATGAAACAAAATATATATATCTCTCAAATGGTACGTGGAGTTGTATCCCGAGTGCAGACTGTACTACCGTCCATTTAGATTCGGCTACGGAATTTACATCCGGGTTTCCATCCGATATACCACAAAAGAGAACATGCATTCCGTTTATCCGGAATTCACATCATGCCTCAACAAAACGACTCTCATGTAATAAAAAAATATATTAGAATAAATAAAAGACAATGAAAGATAATAAATACAAGGTGCCCTCAGGTCTAACCTTTTATGTCGTCTTTCGGTAGTACGGTGTACGGTCGTCGGAAGGGTGGATGCTCCGCAACTCTTCCGGTTCACTGGTTCACTGCTCTTGTTCGTTGTCTTACTGTTTTGGGTCGTCGTTCTCTGTCTTTTGCTGCTGCATTTGACTCCGATTCGCTGCCTTTTTGCTGGTGTATCTTAGTTACTATTTTTAGGGTGTTTTGGCTACTGTTTTGGGTGTGATTTTCGGTGGTGTTATGGTGTGGTTCGGGGGCTGTTTTATGTGTGTTTTGGGGCTCATGTGTGGTTGATGAAGTGGGGGCAGTGTGTTGAAGGGGCGAATGTGAGGCATTTTGTTAATTGTGTTGTGTTTATGGCGTTGAAGGGCTGTGTGGCATGGGCAGATTTGTGAGGCTTATGGATGTGTAGGGCTGATCGGTTTGTGAAGATGCTTTTAACGTGAAGTCTTGAGGTTATTTTCTTTTGTGTCTTGTGATTTGTGTGGGTTGTGTGTATATTATGTGTATGAGCTAGGGGAGGCTTTTCTTGTATGAATGAGCTAGCCGAATGCATGTCTTGGTTAGAGGTTGCTTATATAGAGAATGGCTAGGGCTACTCATTGTCTCACAAGGAAGGGATTTTGGCATTAAAAGGAGGATTTGATTTGGTGTTGAGCAAGGAAAGTAAGGGATTTGAGGGGGGACAAATTTGGTTTGGATTAGGAAGTCAAAATCTTTAATTTGTTATAATTGATTTTAATTAGGCATGACATCTTTTTAATTTAGTTTAGATAGGAAGGAATCTTGTGTAATTGGTGGGTGAATATCTTAATTAAGGAATTAAAATATTTGATTGATTTTAATGTTTATTTTAATTTGGTATGTGATTTTAGATTTGTTTTGATTTCACCATGTGTTAAATATGTGTTTTAAGTGGGCTTGGGCGTGTGGGCCAAGGCTTGGGCGAATTGGGCTTAATGTGAGGCTAGCAGCAAAACCAGAATTACTGACACCGTTCGAACGCCTCCTCGAACGCGTCACGAACGCCCGCAATCTGTTTGGAGTTCGAACGAATTAACGAACGCAGCACGAACGAAAACAGTGAACCTTGTTTATTCTGAATTTCCCCTTCCGACGTCCGTTTCTCGTGACTTCCGTGACTTAAAAGGTAGTGCCTCTAAATGAGACTCATCATAGGGACTAATATGTAAAAATGCAGTGCCTACAGTCGCCCCCACTTTGATGGGACTTGTGTAATGTGTAACAGTGACAATCCTATCAAAGTTATGCAATGCATTTTCACTTACCTGGCTCACCAACTGCCACTTGACTTTCCACGTGTTGAGTTGATTTGGGTGGTGAGGTGCTGCGACCCCTGGTTCATTCCCGAACCGTGTTGTGGTGTGGTCCATTCCCGAACAGTTACCGTAAGGTGTCCATTCCCGAACTGTTACTGTAAGGTGTCCATTCCCGAACCGTTACTGTGAGGTGTCCATTCCCGAACTGTTACTGTAAGGTGGTCCATTCCCGAACCGTTACTGTGAGTTGGTCCATTCCCGAACCGTTACTGTGAGGTGTTCATTCCCGAACTGTTACCATGAGGTGTCCATTCCCAAACTGTTACCGTAAGGTGGTCCATTCCCGAACCGTTACTGTGAGTTGGTCCATTCCCGAACCGTTACTGTGAGGTGTTCATTCCCGAACTATTACCGTGAGGTGGTCCATTCCCGAGCCGTTACTGTGAGGTGGTCCATTCCCGAACCGTGCTTCCATTCTTGGAGTGCCATTCCCGGCTTGTTCATTCCTGAACTGTATTTCCATTCCTGGAGTGCCATTCCCGGCTTGTTCATTCTTGAACTTTGCTCCATTCTTGGATTGCCATTCCCGGCTTGTTCATTCTCGAACTGTGTTTCCATTCTTGGAGTGCAATTCCCGGCTTGTTCATTCCTGAACTGTGTTTCCATTCTTGGAGTGCCATTCCCGGCTTGTTCATTCCTGAACTGTGTTTCCATTCTTGGAGTGCCATTCCCGGCTTGTTCATTCCTGAACTGTGTTTCCATTCTTGGAGTGCTGTTCCCGGCTAAACTGATACTGCTACTGATATGGGCCGCGCCCCCAGACTGATACTGATATGGGCCTCACCCCTGAAACTGATGTGGGCCTCGCCCCAACACTGTTACTGATGTGGGCCTCGCCCCAGATTGATACTGATATGGGCCTCAACCCTGGGATTCATCCCTAACACTGGTACTGATGCGGGCCTCGGCCCTGATTGATACTGATATGGGCCTCAACCCTGGGACTATTACCCGAATCTGATACTGTGCTTTTCACCGTTTCTGATTAGCTTGTTCTTTGCCGCTTTCTCTTTTCTTCTTCAAAACCTGAGAATACAAAACAAACACAAAACGAATGCCAAAATGTGTTACATGTATGCATGCATGCATGAGTGTGTTTTCATCCCGTTGGGTTAGGTCTTCTGCTAATTCTCTTAGCGACTGCTCAGTCTTCTTTTCCTCAGGCAAGCTACTGCTTCAATCTGTCTACGTTGATCGGCTCGTGAACTAATTCCCTTCCAAGTCTGATATTTTCACTGCCTCTATTTCCCAATTTCTGAATGTCTATCTTATCTTTTCTGTTTGCTTATTTCGAAGGTTCCCCGTGTTCATCACTGGATTCCATAGTACCAAGGTTGAATACTTTTCTCAAATATACTCATATTGCAGAAGAGTTTCAGCGAAATGAACGTCTTTATTATCGTTGAGGAAAAGAGTTCGAACAAGTAACAAAATCAATGTCTTTTAAAAAACTGGATCAAATAGACTAGGAAGAACATCTCCATCATCCGCAGCACTGCCTTCTTCCTCGGCCTATGGTTCTTCACTGTCATCCATGTAAGAAGCTTGGTGGTTGAGGGTTTCTTTTCATAGGTTGGGTATTTTATGGGAATCTATGAGATCTTGAATTTCATGCTTGAGGCGGGTACAGTTGTCGGTGTCATGGCCATATAGCTGGTGGAAGTGACAATAAAGGTTCACATTTATGTGTGGTGGTGGGGGGTGCGGAAGTGGCTTGCCTTCTAAGGGTTTCAAGATTCCTTGTCCCTGTAACTTTTCAAATACCTTCGACAAAGGTCTACCAAGGTTGGAGAATTGCCGGTTCCTGATGGCAGCAACCTCGACAGTAACGGGCTTAGTCTCAGAATACCCTCCAAAAGTCCGCCTATTCTGGCTATAGAACTTTCTGTTTTCAGCCTCCTCTTCCTCAATATCCATGACAGTTTCCCTCAACTGTCGAAAATCAGAAATCATCGAAGTCATCCTCCTCAGCTTACTATAAATAGAGGGCTTGGTGCCCTTGATGATCATTTTGATTTGGTCCTTCTCTGAGGGCCGAGTCTGCATTTTCAAAAGCTGGCTTCTCCAGCGATCCACATACTCATTGAAACTTTCCTCTGGCTTCTGTTTAGTGTTCTCCAAATCTCGGAGTGACAAGTCAATCTCTAAGTCTGTAACATACTGCTTCAGAAAAGCATCAGCTAGTTCCCTCCAATCTTACTTAATCTTATTCTCAAGGCTATGATACCAAACCACAGGTGCCCCCTCGAGTGACATCCCAAACATCTTTTGGACTTGGCGCTTTGATAGGCCTACTGAACTCATGACTGAGACATATTGCTGCAGATGGACTCTCGGGTCTCCATTCCCATTAAACTTGGCCATTTCGGGCATTTTAAACTGAGCTGGCAGCTGTTCTCCGAAGGTCATTGCCTCATAATCTAACAACTCTTCATGTTTACCCCTCATTTTGCGGGTAACTGTTTCAACATGATCCCGAAGCTTCTGAAATTCTGCCTGAGACCCAATCATTTTGCCTGTTGCATACTCTGCCATGTCATCATCAAAAGTGGGGATATCATCCCTCAACCTATTCGGAGGCTCCTCGCGCCTCACATTCTCAGAATTTCCCCCAGCACGGGGCACATCCATATTTGTCATGGCAGTAGTCAAGGCTTGCAACTGTTCAGTAATCTTGGCGAAACCATTTTCCAACTGATCTATCCGGGATACCTCAATATTTGATTCACTCATGTCTGTTCTCAGTATTTTGGTGAGTCTTCCCTTTTTTCTAACCCAACGGGAATCTATGATGGCTTTCAGAACACAAGGGTTAACATGATGTATGTGTGCATGGTGCATGAGATGCATGTAACATATATAACATACTAAATCAACTAAAATTTTCAAACAAGTCGGCCCATTATTATTTTAGAAGCTTTTGGGCTAACTGTCATAGGAATGAACTCGTCCCAGTTTAAGTGGCCCAACGAGTTCACATCTCATGGCAAGGAGCCCAACTAAATCCAAATGGTAATGTTCCGAACACAAGCACAAAGTGGCCCATCAATCACTTAGAAGCCTTTGGCCCAATCGTCATAAGGTACGAACTTGCACCAGTTTAAATGGCCCAACAGGTTCGCATTTCTGACAAGAAGTCCAACTGCATCCAAATGAGGATAGTCCACAAGCACATACTCAAGGAAATAATTGTTATTTTAACCATACAGCCCCGGTCTATGGGTGGGTTCACAAGAGTATAGACAAAGGCTCTCATCGGCGAAAGATGACCCATAACTAGGTCTCCCCAATCAAGGGTTCGAGCAACCAAGTGAGCGCACCCTTTTTTATACACTAAGGTACATGCCAATGAGCTATGGTGTGTGACGGACTGTCAAATGGATTTCCCGTTGTAGATTCCCCAGAGGGAAGGTGGAGCGAGGCTCACTTAAATACCCAAGCCTCTTAGGCTCTTATCACTTGGTGTCAGGAATAAACAACGAGTCCTCCAAATTAGTCCATCACAATAGGCTACGAGTAGATAGCTATCTAGGTGCCTTCACAGCTTTTCCTTCTAGAAAGGTAGTGAGTGAAGGAAGACACCAAACCATTACCTAGCCACAAGATGCCTTTGATTAAACCCCCATTTCATCCACTGTAGACACGGTCAATTAGAACATAAATCCAAACATTACAAGACAATATTTCGGGGCCGATTCTCTATCCCCAGTGGAGTCGCCAGATTGTGGGACACAGAAACTGGGGCGACGCATGCTGTCCCGGGCTCGCGGCCCGGTTGGGAGTACGAAGTAGCCACGGGGGACTAAACCGGAGAATAATGGAGTCGCCACCCGGTGTGAACCAGGAAAATGAGATTTAAGGCCGCACTCACCCCTCGCAAGGGAAGACCTCAAACCGTTGGGTTCGGAATGGTCTCTTAATTATGTCACTTCTAATGAAAGGATTTATGTAATAATTTAATCAAGTCTAAGTAACACTTATTTCCAATAGTATCATGCTTCTAAATTCACATGCATACATCAACGAGTTCATCACAACATGCAACATCACATGGCAATCTCATGAACATATTTCAATCATATGATATGGAAAACTAAGAACAACCTAATCATGCTTGAGTACTATCTCATGAATACATCGAATGGATAAATGCAGGAATACAAATAATATGATTGGCTACATAATGCAAGAGAGATCAACCAAGAGGCAATTATGCATGAATATGATAAGACAGACTCAGTTCAGTGTGTGCGCATTCGTGTAGCGTTCGTAAACGCATTCGAAAGGTAAACAGAAGGTTCGCGTTCGTGTAGCGTTTGATAACATATTCGA
Source organism: Zanthoxylum bungeanum (assembly GCA_019454045.1). Classification (NCBI taxonomy): domain Eukaryota; kingdom Viridiplantae; phylum Streptophyta; class Magnoliopsida; order Sapindales; family Rutaceae; genus Zanthoxylum; species Zanthoxylum bungeanum. The sequence continues at coordinate 38,801 of SKCR01019438.1, read as the reverse complement.
ACGGGACCAGACCTGGTGATACAAAATGCATGCGCGTTCGAGTAGCGTTTGATAACGCATTCGAACGGTAAACAGAAGGTTCGCGTTCGAGTTACGTTCGATGACGCGTTCAAACGGGAACTGGCAGATTGCATACATTCATATGGTTTTAGATACCGCATTCAAACAGGATCACAACAACGACATATCTAATATCACATGGATATCTAAATCATGCATAAAGATTAACATACTAAGGACTAAATCATGCTTAAGAATAAATACGCACTAGACCTAATCAGGCTAAATAAATAAATAACGTACTAACTACATCATGCTCAAATACAAGTTTGGATGAAACGGAATATATATATCTCTCAAATGATACGTGGAGTTGTATCCCGAGTGCAGACCGTACTACCGTCCATTCGGATTCGGCTACAAAATTTACGTCCGGGTTTCCATCCGATATACCACAAAAGAGAACATGCATTCCGTTTATCCGGAATTCACATCATGCCTCAACAAAACGACTCTCATGCAATAAAAAAAAATATTAGAATAAATAAAAGACAAATGAAAGATAATAAATACAAGGTGCCCTCAGGTCTAACCTTTTATGTCGTCTTTCAGTAGTACGGTGTACGGTCGTCGGATGGGTGGATGCTCCGCAACTCTTCCGGTTCACTGGTTCACTGCTCTCGTTCGTTGTCTTACTGTTTTGGGTCGTCGTTCTCCGTCTTTTGCTGCTGCATTTGACTCCGATTCGCTGCCGCTTTGCTGGTGTATCTTAGTTACTATTTTTAAGGTGTTTTGGCTACTGTTTTGGGTGTGATTTTCGGTGGTGTTATGGTGTGGTTCGGGGGCTGTTTTATGTGTGTTTTGGGGCTCCTTTGTGGCTGACGAAGTGGGGGGCAGTGTGTTGAAGGGGCGAAGGTGAGGCAGTTTGTTAATTGTGTTGTGTTTATGGCGTTGAAGGGATGTGTGGCATGGGCAGATTTGTGAGGCTTATGGACGTGTAGGGCTGATCGGTTTGTGAAGATGCTTTTAACGTGAAGGCTTGGGGTGATTTTCTTTTGTGTTTTGTGATTTGTGTGGGTTGTGTGTATATTATGTGTATGAGCTAGGGGAGGCTTTTCTTGTATGAATGAGCTAGCCGAATGCATGTCTTGGTTAGGGGTTGCTTATATAGAGAATGGCTAGGGCTACTCCTTGTCTCACAAGGAAGGGATTTTGGCATTAAAAGGAGGATTTGATTTGGTGTTGAGCAAGGAAAGTAAGGGATTTGAGGGGGACAAATTTGGTTTGGATTAGGAAGTCAAAATCTTTAATTTGTTATAATTGATTTTAATTAGGCATGACATCTTTTTAATTTAGTTTAGATAGGAAGGAATCTTGTGTAATTGGTGGGTGAATATCTTAATTAAGGAATTAAAATATTTGATTGATTTTAATGTTTATTTTAATTTGGTTTGTGATTTTTAGATTTGTTTTGATTTCACCATGTGTTAAATATGTGTTTTAAGTGGGCTTGGGCGTGTGGGCCAAGGCTTGGGCGAATTGGGCTTAATATGAGGCTAGCAGCAAAACCAGAATTACTGACACTGTTCGAACGCCTCCTCGAACGCGTCACGAACGCCCGCAATCTGTTTGGAGTTCGAACGAATTAACAAACGCAACACGAACGAAAACAGTGAACCTTGTTTATTCTGAATTTCCCCTTCCGACGTCCGTTTCTCGTGACTTCCGTGACTTAAAAGGTAGTGCCTCCAAATGAGACTCATCAAAGGGACTAATATGCAAAAATGCAGTGCCTACAACTAGACCCTCAAATGCTTTTTTCATGACGATTTTTGACATCCCTAATAATTATTAGAGCTGATATTCACATATTTTAAAATATAATAATTTAATTTAAATTTATATATATTATGTAAAATAGACATAAATACTAATTGTAATATCCTGAATTTTCGGAACAGTTTCAGAAGATTCTCGAATCGTAGTCTCGGTGTCGGGACAAAATGATTTTGGAGAATAAGTGTTTGAGTGTTGAAATATATGAGGGAATATCTTGAAGTGGTGTTTCAAAGTTTTGGAATTAGCGTAATTTGGAAGGGTCGGTTACCTGTATTTTTCTCATATTTTCATATGAGAAAGTTTTATTATTTCAGCTAGACAAATAGCAAGCAAACTTCGATTGAGGTAATTATTGAACCGTCGGACTTGTTCTTCCGAGAAGAATAACTTTAGTGTTTAGAAGTTTTTGAAATTCACACCAAAAAGGGCTCAAAAATATAATTTTCAAATGAATGCACTCATGGACCTAATTGAAAATTCGTGGGGTCAGTTTGTAACTTTCAAAATAATTCTTATAAATACCCATAGTTTTTTAGAAATTATAGAGATGACAAAAAACTTTTCTAATCCTTTCACCCGACCCATTCCATGACTTTGAGAAGTAGCAACCACGCCAGTCACGTTTAGATGATTCTGTAAGTTTCGGAGGGGTTATGATCCTTCCGTAGTGTTATCGAAAGCTTTTGCAGAAGATTTTCCAAAAACATGTAACTATAGGATTTAACTTGTTTGATTATCCGGGAATGGTATATTATGGATGTTATGAGTATTGATTGGTTTTGGGAGGAACAGGTTCTATCCGAAAGGTTCGGATCTGTTTGTAAAGTTTTTGGACTTTTTCGAAGGATTTATGGGGGTTTGGATCGGAAAGTGAATCTAATATGATAGAATTATAAAGTTAGATGTTTAAGAGAATGAAAAACTGAAATCATTGGATTCGGACCTGATGATTTGAGTATTTTAAGAAGGTCCGAACGTTTGTTATATAGTTGAGTCAAGGAATTTGGTAACGACAATTCTAATCGCTTTCTATCATTTTTCTGAAAATTTGACTGGATCAAGAGTGTTCGCAGGCTAGGTAAGTGTCCATGCGAAGAATACCACCTATTGGTGTTGTTTGTTCATTGAAAGATGTATGTAAATATTGTTGGATAATATGACCCATAGCGTCACTATTTGTACAGATCAAGTGTTGTTGTACAAATTAACTATGTGACAAGGAAATTGCACTCTATCATTTTGTGATTAGATCACCTTAGATATATAAATGAAGAGAGGTTCCATATGATTAGTTCCTGGATTGAGATGATATGAGACAGTATCAGTCCACGAAGGATTAATCATTAAATATCCCTAGCCGGAGAGTATTATCGAGACACTGGACATCGATAATGCGGAATAGGCTAGTATTGCACTTGTGCGCGTGTGAGGGCACAACGGCATAGTCTCATATATTTGGGTATTGGATACTCATGCAAGTGCGATAGGAGGTTGTGTTTCACCGATGGTACGGGAAACAGCTTCGCTCTGGATAGACCCCTCGGAATCCCATTGGTATTATGACTATGTGTCTATGGGAGTCCGACATCAGGGTAGGTGTGTATGGTCTTAACCTGAGACTTGCACCGCTAATGCTTACGACAATCAATATGCTTAGTTGAGGTCGTCTAGGACTCTAACCGGTTCTGTGTACGCCAATGCTGGGTATATTGAGAATCGTAGAGTATTGGGTGTGATGTCAAGACGGAAGTATCACTCCAGTCATAGTGGAGATGATGTCACGCAGGATACGGTATTAGTGCTCTTAAGTGCTGGCGCGGCCATCGGGATATTATGACAAGGTCATGTATATCCGATTATAGAGACTAGTTACCAGACATCCGACATGTGCTTCGGACGGGGCAGACACTTATCCAGCCCCAGCCCTAGCACGTGACTATCCGATACTGGGCCGATATACACAATACTTGGTATACTACGCTTGATACAGATCTTAAATATTCTTAGATGGATATGACCGGAGAATTGGGTAGACTTCGTGCTTTGCTAGAAGCCGATTGTGTCTCGTAAATCGGTAGAACGTAGTACTTGGTACGTACGTGATTCGGATACTCCGACGACCGTATGCTGCCGAATTATCCGGGGATCTCATGGGTCGCTTCCCAAAGATTCACCGATGACGTATGACTCGCACTTTTATTAATCTGGGATTAATATGATGAGAGAGAAAATTAATCTGGGATTAATTACAGAGATATTTTATCTGGGATAAAATATCATTCAATTTAAAAGAGAGAGAATGATTAATTTGGAATTAATCGAGGAATTAATATATTTGATATATTAAACGAAATTGGATTTCGACGCGGAATTAAAATTAGATTTTAATTCGGGCGAGCGAATTAATTTAGAATTAATTCGTTAGCGACGTGAATAGTGATTTCGCTAGGCGTAATCATTTAATTACGACGCGACGGAAAATTCGTTAATTTAGAATTAGCGAATCCGAGCCCGAGAATATTTACGAGCGCATTCGCATTTCGAATTCGAGCGCGGCTCGTCAAATCAAGCGTCAAATCGTTAGTCGCGTCAAGCGTCAAATCACTTGTCACTTTGAGTGATGTGACTTGACAAGATTGACTTGATGTGATTGAGGGATGTGGTTGTTGAGGGAATTAATGGTTTTATTTGTTTGACTTTTTAAACCATTAAAGTAAAATGGATTTAATGATTTTTTAAATCTTTGTGTAATATATACACAATTCCTTTTACCAAAAACGTGATACCCTTTTCCCTCCACTCTCTTCTTCTTCTTCCTCTCCTCACGTCATTTTCTGGTTTCAAAGAGACAGTGAACTGTCGAACAAAATGAAAAGAAAATGGAGGGAAGCAAGTGCGTTTTGTGGCAAAACAAGAGTGCTAGCACACTCTAAGATCAATGCGAAGGTGATAGGGAAGTCCCCCCATGAGCCGGGAAGTTTTGATGAAGCTTGGAGCTCGTTTTTGATGTTCAAAATGGCCAAAAACAGCAGCCCATTTCAGCCACTGTCACAGCAGTTCACGCCCAACAGTGAGCAGAATTTCAGTTCGTTTTTGTTGCCAAATCGTCTCTCAACCGCTCGATGTAAGTATTCCGCACTTCCGTCGTGGTATTCACTTATGATTCATGCTTGAGTTTTGATCTTGGGACCTTTAAAAACTCCAACAATGGCATCAAGAGCTTAGGTTAAAAGCATGAAAAGTTAGGGCTAAAATTTGGGCAAACTTGATTTTGAGCATGATAAATTAAATTGGATGGATTTGTATGCTTAAATGTGTTTGAATTGAAGATTGATTAGGTCAATTTCAAGAAAATTATGATTGGATCATTTTTTCCCCAAAATTATTTCTTGGCCGAAAATTGTGATGATTTAATGTCTTGGGATTTTTGATTTTTGACAATTGGATGTGTTGGAAATCATTCGGGAATATGATTTGATGTCGATTGCGGAATCAATTGGATTGAATTCGATTCGGACGTAAAATCCCCAAATTGCCAAGTATGTCATGAAACTTGAAATTGGGTAAAATTGATTTGAGCATGCAATTATGAAATTGGATGATTAAGTATGCTTAATACATGTTTAATTGATGATTGGTTGGATCAATTTGATTAAACATTGTTTGGAACAAATTTCCCCAATTTTGATGTGTTGGCCGAATAGTAACTTAGCCCTAAAGTCTTGGTAATTTTGATTTTTAATTCATTGGATGAGTTAGAATCAATTAGGATGTTGATTTAATGTCGATTGTGGGATTAATTGGATTGAAACCAAATCGGATATAAATCCTCTCCTTGGCCGAGACTTAAAGAGCATGTAATGGGTTTGATTTTAATCAAAATGTTGGACATATGATGATGATAATGAGCATGATTAATTGTATGAATTGATGTTTTAGAAATGTTAATTTGGGTGATTAATCATGATATACACTTTAGGTAATTAAATTGCGAAATTGGATTTGTGTAATTTAATTAATTGGGCTAATTTTGGAAATTGAGCTTGAATTGTTGTTATTGGGCTTATTGGGCTTTGTTGTACAAAGTTGGGTAAGGCAAATTGGATTGGATCCAATTGGGCCCAAAACCGCATCCATAAAGCCCAAATGCAACATAATGGACCTTTGTAATTTAATTGGGCCTAATGGGCCAAAATTAATTTAAAGGCTTATGGGGTAAATCCCGGATTGGACTTTGGTTGCGGGTTTGACCCGAGTTGACCAAAAGTCCACGCCTTAAGAAATTAATTAAAAGCCCATTGGACTTTAATTAAGTTGACGTTGGACGTTAATCGGGCTTTGAGACCCGTAACAATTAAATTTGGAATTTAATTCGTAAAAGGTTTATTAATAAAGTGTGATATTTAATTTGGAATTAAATAGTGAATTAGAATTAAATACATATTAAATTGGATTTAATTATGTAGTTTAATTTAATTCTAGAATTTGTACTTTAAGTACTTATTCGTAAAAACGAGTTTGACTCGAACAAAATCAAATCGTTGTTTGAACATTGGATGATCACATAATTATCAGATTAATTAATTTGATTAGATTGATTGATAGCATGCTTATGTGAGTGAATACATGGTTGTGATGCATGAATAATGTATATCGGATGGATATTAGATGGGTGGGGCAATTTTAGAAATTGTTGTAATAAATTTGATTTATTAATTGGACCTGCGTGTCCAGCCTTATCACCTTCTATTCTTTGTATTCTCTTCTCACCTATTCCCCTCAATGTAAATGAGGTTTCTTTAGAAGTGTAGTGTGTAACGGGTAGAAGAAATATTTGTGCTAGCGGGAGAGAGAAAGTGAGAGATTTGATCTAGGATCAATGTGTAAAATATCCATCCGCATATCATTATTATTTTATCATATGCGCTTTATTATGTGTTTAGAATGCATGTTTAAGGGTGTATGATGATGAGACCTTAACAAAGATAAAAATTGGTAGCCAATTTGCACGCGAAAAAGCCCTCATCAAATATCATGCGTCTTTTCCTTCCATTGAGTGATTCTTACTCAAGATCCGAGATTGGCATGGGTTGTTGGCCAAAGTCAAGCCCTGTCCGTCGAAGATGTGTTTGAATCACGAAGCTTTGTTCCATATTGGTGTCTTGTCCAAGTTGTGGTTTGTTGGCCAAAGTCAAGACCACTTCTTGTCCATCGACATTGATTACGAAGCTTCCATGGTCAATGGGTCCGCGCTTGACTGGGATCATCAGGTTTGTTGTGCCAAAGCCAAGGCCTAGTTGATTCAGAGGAAAAAGGTTAGGCTATATATTGGATATATAGGCATATATAAGATATATGTTTCGGACTTGGATGTCCACCTACCGGATCTAGGAGTTGGATGAGATCCAATTGATCTTAGAGATCTACCTAGTTAATTATCATACAATTTGTTGGCCAAAGTCAAGATTGTGTGATATTTAACGGGATCCTAGCCCACTAGGAAACACGGTTTCCCGAGTACTCGAAGAGGGTTAGAGGCTCGACGAAAAATAGTGGGAGGCAAGAATTGAATTTGCAATATTCGTTCAATTACTCACATACGCGCTCAAACAAATATCACTCGTTATATTAAAAGTATTAGTTGGACTAATATTTAATGTTGTTTTAATAAAACAGTTGGACTGTATTATAGTTGATTATATATAATTGGATTATATTAATCAATATATTTGAATTAATTAATTTCAGTTTACAGTTGATTTTATAATTGGATTATAGTAATCAATGTAATTGAGGTTAATTAATTTGGATTATATTTGATTAAATAGTTGGACTATTATAATCATTATAAAATATATAGTACCACTAATCGTTGATTAAATAGTTGGACTATTGTAATCAAGATAAAATTGAAAAGTTGGATATTTAAAATATAATCTGGGATTAAAATATTTTAAATGATTTAATTTTCAAATTGGGAATAAATAATAGGTTACTTTATTTGATAAAATAACTTATTATACCTTAAGCCCAAAATTAAGCAAAAAATAAGTAGAGCATAAATCTTTGGAAGATTTATGTGATGATGACTTTAATGCTTAATTTAATATACTTGTCATAAATCTAATTTTAGATTTAAGAAGTATTAAAATTGCAATTTATAATTCTTGGAGAATTAATTGACTATTCTAGAGGTGAAAAGTCAAAGTTTGCAATTGGGCATGTAGCACGAGGTGCACATCGTTTCGATATTCTAAAAACCCAAGGCTTGGCCTAAGGTTCCTGAAATATTGAAAATGATAATTGACATATCCCATAGTGACTACCATTTGGATATGGAAGACACGAAGGAATTAAAGAAAGGGCAAGGACTCTGACTTTAAAAATGTTTATCAAAGTTATGTTCACTACTAGTATTGAAATTAGATTTTAAATACTTAGTGTGGTACATAAAATATATGTATTGATGTTCAGAATCTGCTTTGAGCAGGATACTGACTTCAGGCTGAGATTGTTCTGCGAATCGGAAACGGGACGAAAGTCGCTGTTTCGACCGTAGATACCTAAGTTTAGGAACTACCTTTCGGGTGTGTACTTAAATTAGGAACTGTTATAATGTAACTAGTTTGACTAGAGACATTATCTCTATATCAGTGTTTAATCCATTGTGGAAAACCTTTATATTCTAGAACACTAAGTGTTTCATTATATAAAGATGATACTGAGATAAACACATTAGATGTGAATAACAGAATTTATATTTTGAATATAATTGAAATCTCAAAACATATAAAATGACTAATAAATAGCTCAAATTGATTTGATCAAGTAGAGACTTATTTGTGGCATTGTTGTCTGGGACACAATCAAACAAGATTCGTATATCCGCACTTTTGAAGAGTGGGTACTAGGACTGATTTGACTATTCAAATAAAGTCTACGAATCTAGTTAGTTAGGTAAAGTACCTAAAACACTATTTACTTGGTAATAGTGAAAATGCCACCGATATGTTAGCCCTATTCATGTGAAGTGTAGTGGGCCCATATCTAGCTAGGCTAGATGTGAACATGAATATTTCGTGACCTTAACGGATGTGGCATCACGTTATGGTTATGTGTTTCTTTTGAAGAACACAGATCAGAAACTTTTAGAGTTTCGACACGAAGTAGATAAACAGATCGGCTATAGTATTATACCGTCACGGTAAGACCGTAATGGAAAATACTTAAGCAGTAAGTTTCAAACATACATGAAAGAGTATAGTATTCTTTCAGATGAGGACTCCTCCCGAGACACGTCAGTTAGACGGTGTGTCCGAACGAAAACCGAATTTTGTTGGACATGATAAGGTTTATCACGAGTCGCTCTGAGCTACCATTTCCTTCAACGGATATGTATTAACAGTGCAAAAACTTATTTAGAATAAGGTTCCATATAAATCTGTTTGACAGATATCATATAGGATATGAACAGAAAGAAACATGGTTTCTCATTCCTAATAATTTGGGTATGCTGGGCATAACGTTTGGATGATACCAAACTAAGAACCCAAATTGGATAAGTGCCATATACAGGTTATCCTAGGGAAAACCATAAGTATAGTACTTATATATCTCACATGAGAACAATATATTGTTGCTCACCATGCGGTTTTCCTAAGAGGAATACTGATATGCAGTGGTCAGTGGGAGGATAGTGATACTCGATGAAAATCGGGGTAATACTGTTCAAGGCACGAAGTCCGTAATGGAACATATAATTCATCAAGGATGAAACTAAACCATTAATCTTCGAATACACAAGAACCTCGTAGATCGGAGAGAATCAGAAAACAACCTGGGGTATGGGTTTCTGATGTAACCCCTTAAAGATGTAAATCTTATGGAGGTATACCAACCGACTACGTACGAGGAAGTGATACAAGGTATCGACTCCCTATTATGGCAAAGTGCCATGAGTCCGAAATGGATTCCATGTATAACAACTATGTTTGGATACTAGTTGTTGTACCGCAAGACATTATGCCTATTGGTACAGTATACGTCTTCAAGGAAGACATACATGGATGACAACATACCAACGTACAAAGCTAGGCTTTTGACGGAAAGGTATCGTTATCAACATTGTGTTGATTACGGTTCAACCTTTTACCTGTTGCCATGGTAAATCCATTTTGAAGATGCTTGTAGATACTGCATATTTCATTTATGAAATGTGTCAGTTAATGATCAAAATCGCTTTCCTGAAAAGGAAACCTCTTGGAGGATGCTTACAACATCCTGACGATTTTATATAACCGACAAACAAGGTTTGAGGGTTATTCGATCCATGTTTGGATTGAAGCAAGCATAAGGTTCTTGGAACTGTCGTTTTGAAATAATCATAATGGTTTATGATTTGACTCAAAACGAAATGATTCTTGTGTATATAAGGAGGTTAGTGGGAGCACACTGACAAGGAAATTCCCATAAAGCAATTGGTGAAAGCTTGGCTTTCATAGAAATCTCCGTAGAATTCTGGGGAGAGTAACAACCTTTATTCAAGGAATAAAGATCTACTGGGATAGATTTGGAGTTGTTAACACTCTCTGGGAAATTGTACATTTAAAATGTACTTAATTTGGTGTCTCATACGCTTCGAGCATATGGAGTCACAATCAGGTCAATCCAAGTGATGGTCACTGGATTGAAGTTAAAGAACATCTGTTAGTATCTTAGAGAACTAAAGATGCTGTCTAAAACTATGGAGAAGGAGAACTTGAAGTGACTGGGATCACTGCTGCAAGTTTCCAAACAGTTAAATACTGCGGTACTATAAAGTTTAAATAACGGGACAGTGAGCTGGAAATCTTCCAAGCAAGATACTGTTACCGAATAAACAACAAATGCGGATTATTGCTGCAGCTGAGGCAGCAATAGAAGCCATTTGGATCGATAATAAATCTAATTAGATTAGATATAGTTCTGTTAGCAGCTGAGCTAGGCGTCAGCACAAGGCTAAAGAATTAAAGGTCTCATCGACGATCCAGATATATACTTCTATATCATCTGATTCGTTCGGATCATACATCGTGGCGATGTGATGATCGTATAAATCGCGTCAGACAATAATCATGCAAATCCGCTGACGAAAACTTTTCTCAGCAATTTGAGCGAACCGTACATAGTTCGGGGGTGTGGGACACTTGATTGAGTGACGGCTACCAAGTGGGAGATTGTTGGATAATATGACCCATAGCGTCACTATTTGTACAGATCATAGTGTTGTTGTACAAATTAACTATGTGACAAGGAAATTGCACTCTCATCATTTGTGATTAGATCACCTTAGATATATAAATGAAGAGAGGTCCATATGATTAGTTCCTGGATTGAGATGATATGAGACAGTATCAGTGCACGGAGGATTAATCATTAAATATCCCTAGCCGGAGTATTATCGAGACTGGACATCGATAATGCGGAATAGGCTAGTATTGCACTTGTGCGCGTTGTGAGGGGGCACATAGGGTTCTCACTATATGGATTGGATGATACTCATGCAAGTGCGATAGGAGGTTGTGTTTCACCGATGGTACGGGAAACAGCTTCGCTCTGGATAGACCCCTCGAAATCCCATTGGTATTATGACTATGTGTCTATGGGAGTCCGACATCAGGGTAGGTGTGTATGGTCTTAACCTGAGACTTGCACCGCTAATGCTTACGACAATCAATATGCTTTAGTTGAGGTCGTCTAGGACTCTAACCGGTTATGTGTACGCCAATGCTGGGTATATTGAGAATCGTAGAGTATTGGGTGTGATGTCAAGACGGAAGTATCACTCCAGTCATAGTGGAGATGATGTCACGCAGGATACGGTATTAGTGCTCTTAAGTGCTGGCCGGCCATCGGGATATTATGACAAGGTCATGTATACCCGATTATAGAGACTAGTTACCAGACATCCGACATGTGCTTCGGACGGGGCAGACACTTATCCAGCCCCAGCCCTAGCACGTGACTATCCGATACTGGGCCGATATACACAATACTTGGTATACTACGCTTGATACAGATCTTAAATATTCTTAGATGGATATGACCGGAGAATTGGGTAGACTTCGTGCTTTGCTAGAAGCCGATTGTGTCTCGTAAATCGGTAGTAGAACGTAGTACTTGGTACGTACGTGATTCGGATACTCCGACGACCGTATTTGCTGCCAAATATCCGGGGATCTCATGGGTCGCTTCCCAAAGATTCACCGATGACGTATGACTCGCACTTTTATTAATCTGGGATTAATATGATGAGAGAGAAAATTAATCTGGGATTAATTACAGAGATATTTTATCTGGGATAAAATATCAATTTAAGAGAGAGAGAATGATTAATTTGGAATTAATCGAGGAATTAATATATTGATATATTAAACGAAATTGGATTTCGACGCGGAATTAAAATTAGATTTTAATTCGGGCGAGCGAATTAATTTAGAATTAATTCGTTAGCGACGTGAATAGTGATTTCGCTAGGCGTAATCATTTAATTACGACGCGACGGAAAATTCGTTAATTAGAATTAGCGAATCCGAGCCCGAGAATATTTGCGAGCGCATTCGCATTTCGAATTCGAGCGCGGCTCGTCAAATCAAGCGTCAAATCGTTAGTCGCGTCAAGCGTCAAATCACTTGTCACTTGAGTGAGTGATGTGACTTGACAAGATTGACTTGATGTGATTGAGGGATTGTGGTTGTTGAGGGAATTAATGGTTTTATTTGTTTGATTTTAAACCATTAAAGTAAAATGGATTTAATGATTTTTTAAAATCATTTTGTGTAATATATACACAATTCTTTTACCAAAAACGTGATACCCTTTTCCCTCCACTCTCTCTTCTTCTTCTTCCTCTCCTCATGCCATTTTCTGGTTTCAAAGAGACAGTGAACTGTCGAACAAAATGAAAAGAAAATGGAGGGAAGCAAGTGCGTTTTGTGGCAAAACAAGAGTGCTAGCACACTCTAAGATCAATGCGAAGGTGATAGGGAAGTCCCCCCATGAGCCGGGAACGTTTTGATGAAGCTTGGAGCTCGTTTTTGATGTTCAAAATGGCCAAAAATAGCAGCCCATTTCAGCCACTGTCACAGCAGTTCACGCCCAACAGTGAGCAGAATTTCAGTTCGTTTTTGTTGCCAAATTGTCTCTCAACCGCTCGATGTAAGTATTCCGCATTTCCGTCGTGGTATTCACTTATGATTCATGCTTGAGTTTTGATCTTGGGACCTTTAAAAACTCCAACAAATATGTGTATGTGTATGTGTATGTGTGTGTGTGTGTATTTGCATCCAGATATAAATATCCTTATATTGATGTGTAGTATGATGATATTTTATTTCAGTGAGCAAGTTGTTTGTTATAGGTTGTGAATATATGTATATAGATATATTTATGTAGATATGGCGATATGACTGTCTCTTAAACAAGTATGTGTGATGTAGTATTATCGTTTTGTAATTTGTGAATTGTTTGTCATCGGTTGATGGATGAATTGTGTCATGCAATATGCTTGACATGTGAGTGGATAGTTTGGTTTTATGTTTTGTTTGATATTTTCATTTTGTGTTTTCATTTTACGATAAAGTGTTTTGATAAGAATGATTATGGACAATTTATTTCACGTGATATGAAATTTTCGATTGGGTGATATATGATACGTTCTGCCACGGTGTTTGTATGATGTTTATGTTTCAAGATAAACTGCTATGGCGCTTATATAAGGTATTGTCCAATTACAGTGAACCGAATGACTACTCTATCAACATGGTCATGTTTCAGAAAATGCTCGATTTATGTGCGAGACATAGACATTCGACGCCTGATGATATGATATGATATGATTTATTTCCGCCACGGTACTCGTATTATATTTTTATTTGTTTTAATAATTTTGACCCACTGTGGTGCTTAATATGTCGAAAAAATGGCTACCATGTTACCCTTTGTTAACATGAGCTTGTTTCGTTCATTGTCCGGTCAAGGGGCACGATTTGGACATGGACGCTTGGTTAGTTTTATGACGCATTCAGATACTCTTGTTTTATTATTTTGGAAAAATATTTTCAAAGTGAGTTAAAGCGATTACTTTTTTTCAGCCGATTTTGATAATGTATAAGATCGACCGTAAATAATTTTTATTATGATTTCTATTTCAGATAAGTGATAAGATCAACTGTATAGAATTCGCTTTATGTTTTTCATTTACGTTGATGATGAGATTGACGTGTTATGGTTGATGCTCTGAGCGCCAAATTATCTTGTATTTCCTTGTAAATACTTGTATAAATATTTATTATGAATAAAATAAACAGTTTCTATAATATGAATTCTTTTATTATATGGTAAAGACGTAAATGACCATAGAATGATTGGTTATGATACTGTTGCAAAGCGTCGCAACTGACATTGAGTTGTATCATAAAATTGTCATTCTTAGATTGATCCTGGTCAAAGTTTACATTACCTGGTCAGTTAAGTAAACCTGATGAGACCGGTACATGTCGTATGCTGGAATCTGGATTCCAATGGTTTCTCAATGAATCATAAGTCTTGTAGACTCGTATAGATACATATGTGTTTATATCGGATAAACACTGAACGACTCACCGAAGATTCTTAATATATGATACACCAATGTCAATAAGAATCTTCTCGAGAGTCGTGAGCATATTGGTCATTCGACTTGAGATACCACCGTGGATGTATGAGGTATCCTCCACACTTTGATGACAGTCACTGAAGGGGTTTTATTGCGGAAATCCGATAACGCAGTGAAATAGTGGAAAATCAAACTTTTCCGATTTCAAAACCTTTTTCTGGGTTAATTAAATAACCTTATTTTTTTAATTAGACAATTATCAAATTATGGAATATTACACAATAAATCATATTTTTGTGTAATTACCGAATTACCCCTAAATATTGCATTTTGTTCATTTTAATCCGAAATTATTCGAAATGATTTTGGATGATTCTAAATCATTTCTAAGATGAATTTAACATGTCATACACATCCAAAAACAAATTACAACATGAACCCCAAAATTTAGTGAAATTGCCGTGAGCCCCCCATTTGGCCAAAATTGTGCATTTTGCACTTTACATGTTCAAAACACATCAAAATGAAATCCAATCAACATAAGATTTTATATGTATCATATACACATCTAGATACACAACATAAATGAAAAGCCCCAAATTTGGAAGTGGTCTTAAACCCTAATTTTTCAATTTCATCAAATTGGACAAATTAGACTAAATTGGTTAAATCCAACACTTCAATCATGTTTCTTCCATTAAAATCAAGCCTCACCACAATGAAACAACTATAGAAAAAATCTAGGTCATTTAAGAGTTGGTCAATAACTCTAGATTAGCAACAAGTTTATAAAAACATCAAAAGAATGCTTGTTAATATATTAGAAGCATTCTTTGAACTTAATACATGCATATACCTATTCTCAAAATTCCATCAAATAAAAACACAAAGAATAAAGAATAGAAAAACATGAGAACATCACAAGATGTAGCCTAAAACAAAAGGAACATTTTCCTCACTAATAGTAAGTTGGAAAAACTTACTAAAAACCAAGCTTCTTTGATTTTCTTTTTTTTTTCTCAAGGTTCTTTTGTTTTCTTTCAATGGAGTTTTTAGGTGAGTGTTTGACTTAATGAAACCCTAAATGAAAACAAAACAATATATACCAAAAACTTTCTACCTTGGCCGAATTTGGTATATGGCAAAATATCATGATATTTGTTTTTTGTTTCATTTAATTACAACTTGTCCACTTGGTAAATTGATCATTACACTTTAATGAATAATTCAAACAAGTCAACAATTTCAACTATAGTCATTAATAAAATATTAAAACCTTAAAATATTTATACTTTATTAATTTATTTATTTAACAATTAAATAATTAATTAATTAATTAATTAAATACAATATATTAAATATATGTATTATATTTATAATAAATATAAAGTACATATATATTTATGATATTAGTCAAATATCTCAATCTGACAATTAATTAATGTGTATTTGAATTAATCTATCATTAAAAGCAAATACACAAAAATCGGGAAATGACTATCGGGTCCCTACACATGTATTTTGCATTTAACCTTTAAACGAATTTATAAATAATCAATATTATTTATAAATGTTACCCTAGTGCTCTACGAGTATATTTCATTAGTAAGACTCTCTAGATTCAGGCATATCCGTCACGAAATCTAATTTCGTGTCCATAATTTATCCACCCGTAAATTATGACGAACACGGATAAACTCGCTGAATCATACAGGTCGAGGTCATGACAAATGTATAATTCCTCCTTCACAAGTATCCGGATATATCCCAGAGATATAGATGTAAACGTCAAATCTCTATAGGGATTATCCCGTCGACGTCTCTATTAGCAATCTCAAAAAGAACATTTAGAACTGGTTTCTAAATTGTACCACGGGCCCATAGTTTTTATCTGATTGCTAATCATATGGACTACTTATGCTCTGATACACAGAGCTGATGGATCCTATCTCGATACACACAGGACACCCTGAGGATCTATCCACACCCAACGAACATGCGGAGGTCTGATCTAAATAGATCGGTGACGTGACTGCCATCTAAGAACTGTTCCTTATATTTATATGATAGAAATAATGTTCAGATCCTTGAGTGTCCAAATGAGCACGGTCATTACATATTGCATACTTCTCGAGATATTTTGAATACTGGGATTAATAAACGTAAATTATCTGAAATAAATAATACTGAACTCTGGCATATGAGGTTAGGTCGTATAAGCGTTATACGCTTAACCTACTTGGCTATGAATGGTTTGATTCATGATCTCACTATTAAACCTTATCCAACCTGTGAATCTTATATTCAAGGTAAAATGACAAAACCCCATTTTCAAGTGTAGGACACTAAGCCACTGACTTATTGGAACTCGTACATTCTAATGTATATGATCCCACGAGTGAGACTGCTCACATTGATTTTTCATACTTTGTTACTTTTATCGATGATATGTCATGGTATGATTATGTTTATTTGATGACACATAAATCGGAAACCTTTGAAAAATTTAAAGAATTCCTTAATGAAGTAGAAAAACAAACTGGTAAATATATTAAATATCTTCGATCTGATCGAGGTGGTGAATATATGAGTGGTGAGTTCATTGATTATTTTGAAGGAGAATGGGATTCTCGCTCAATACTCTTCCGGGTACTCCACAACACAGTGGAGTATCCAAAAGGAGAAATCAGACTTTATTAGATATGGTCCGATCTATGTTGAGTTTTACGGATTTGCCCTATTATTTAAGGGGATATGCTCTCTAACTGCTACTCATCTTTTGAATAATATTCCCTCCAAGGCTGTTCCTACAACTCCATATGATATTTGGACATGTAGGAAACCAATCTTAATTATGTTAAGGTTTGGGGCTGTCCTACCTATCTCAAGACGCTACAAAAAACAAGCTTTTGCCTCGTAGGCAAAAGTTTAGTTTGTTGGATATCCTTCAAATTTGAAAGGATATTTGTTCTATGATACCGAGCATCGAAATGTATTCGTAGCTAGCTTTGTAGAATTTCTAGAAATAGAATTTTTATCTGAAGGAGGTAATCATAGACGGGTTGAACTTGATGAAGTACAACATGGTATTAATGAACCTATGGAGGAACCTGAGATTTAAGTAGATGAAGAACCTTCTTCACACACACTCTGTAGATCTGAAAGGGTATCAAGACCTCCTGAATGGTTGTATTTGATACAAGAAAAAAGTCTTGATGTTCTCTTAGTTGAAGATACTGATCTTTATACCTATAGAGAAGCTATTTTGGACATCGACTCTGTGAAATGGCAAGAGGCTATGAAATCAGAGTTAGACTCTATGTATCAGAATCAAGTTTGGGACTTTGTTCCGTTTCCTGAAGGAATTGTTTCTATTGGTTGTAAATGGGTTTACAAAAGGAAATGAGAGCCTGATGGAAAGGTTGAAACCTTTAAGGCCCGACTGGTAGCTAAAGGTTAGACGCAACGACCTGGAGTCGACTACGATGAAACTTTTTCGCCAGTTGCGATGCTAAAGTCTATTAAGATTTTATTTTCTATTGTTGCTTACCATGATTACGAGATTTGTCAAATCGATGTCAAAACAGTTTTTTTGAATGGATTTCTTGATGAAGAAATCTATATGGAATAACCTGAGGGTTTTGTATCCAGCGATACCTCGGGCATGGTTTGTAAGCTTAAGAAGTCCATTTATGGACTTAAACAAGCTTCACGGAGTTGAAATCTATGATTCGATGAGATAATCAGATTGTCTGATTTTCTTAAGAATTCGCAAGAATCCCGTGTGTTAAAAAAAATCAGTGGGAGTTTGGTGATATTCTTAGTTCTCTATGTTGATGACATTCTGATCATTGGGAATGATATTGGGATGATGCAAGGCGTCAAAGCTTACCTCTGTAAGAAATTCTCCATGAAAGACCTGGGAGAAGCTTCTTTTATCTTAGGGATAAAGCTCTATAGAGATAGAGAAAGAAAGCTTATTGGGTTATCTCAGTCAATGTACATAGATAAGATCTTAGAACGGTATAATTTTGGTAATTGTAAGACATCAAATATACCATTCGGACATGGCATTCATCTTTCAAAGAAGATGTGTCCACAATTAGAAGATGAAAAGATTAGAATGTCTAATCAGCCTTATGTTTTGTGTTTGGGTAGCATCATGTATGCCACGTTATGTACTAGTCCTGATATTAGCTCGCGGTTAGTGTAACCAGTAGATATCAGTCCAATCCAGGTAGTGACCATTGGATGATCGTTAAACATATCCTAAAGTATCTTAAAGGTACTAAGGATAAGTTTCTTATTTATGGAGGAAATGAATTGCAAGTTAATGGGTATACAGATTCAGATTTTCAATCTGACCCTGATGATAGAAAGTCTACATCAGGACTCGTGTTTACCTTTAACATAGGTGCGGTTACTTGGAAGAGTTCCAAGCAGGGGTCTGCATCAGATTCCACCACTGAGGCGGAATATATTGTGGCTTCAGAAGCTGCAAAAGAAGCTGTTTGGGTTAGAAATTTTATCACAGAATTAGGAGTTGTCCCAAGTATCGAGAATCTGATTCCGTTATACTGTGATAATAATGGAGCCATTGCGCAAGTAAAGGAACCAATGACGCATCAAAAATCGAAGCATGTGGAACGAAAGTATCACATCATTCGAGAGATTGTGTCGCGAGGGGATATTATCGTGTGCAAAGTTCCAAGTGAAGATAGTGAAGCAGATCCACTTACCAAAGCCATTCCTCCCAAGTTATTTGATAAATATGTGGAGTCGATGGGAATGAGATACAATCGATATTGGCACTAGAGCAAGTGAGAGATTTTGTTAGGGTTGATGCACTGAGCGCCAATTTCTCTTGTATTTCCTTGTAAATACTTGTATAAATATTTTATTATGAATAAAATAAACAGTTTCTATAATATGAATTCTTTTATTATATGGTAAAGACGTAAATGACAATAGAATGATGGTTATGATACTGTTACAAAAGTGTCGCAACTGATATTAAGTTGTATCATAACATTGTCATTCTTATATTGTTCCTGGTCAATGTTTACATTACTTGGTCAGTTAAGTAAACCCGCTGAGACTGGTACATGTCATTTACTAGAATCTTGTATTCCAATGGTTTCTCAATGAACCATGAGTCTTGCAGACTCGTATAGATATGTAGGTGTTTATATCGGATAAACACTGAATGACTCACCGAAAATTCTTAATAGATGGTACACCAACGTCAATAAGAATCTTCTCGGGTCGAGTGAGCATAGTGGTCTTTCGACTTGAGATACCACCGTGGATGTATGAGGTATCCTCCACACTTTGATGGCAGTCACATCACCGATCTATTTAAATCAGACCTCCGCATGTTCGTTGGGTGTGGACTGATCCTCAGGACATCTTGTGTGTATCAAGATAATGATTCGTCAGTTCTGTGTACAGAGCATAAGTATCATTTATGGAATTAGCAATCTGTTGAATCCATGAGACCGTGGTACATTATAAAAATGATTTAAGTGTTAAATTGTTAATAGAATCGTCGACGAGATTATACCTATAGAGATTTGACGTTTATATCTATATCTCTGGAATAATCTGGATACCTGTGATGGATGGATTATACGTATGCAATGACCTTGACCTTTATTATTCAACGAGTTTATCTGTGGTCGTCATAATTTATGAGTGGGTAGATTATAGACACGAAATTGGATTTTCATGACAGATATTCCTGAATATAGAGAGTCTCACTAATGAAATATACTCGTAGAGCACTAGGGAAACTATTATAAATAATATTGATTATTTATAAATCGTTTAACGGTTAAACGAAAAATGTCTGCTTAAAGGGTTACCCGACCATTTTCTATGTAGTGTGTATTTAGATTAAATACTTGATTTTATTAAATACACATTAATTATTTATCAAATAAAGTATTTGACATGTGTTCCAAATACATGTATTATGCAATATTTAATGTAAATATGATACATGTATTTAGATATTTGTATTAAGTAATTGTCTAATTATTTAATTGTTAAATAATTAGAATTATTTAATATGTTTATCTTTATCATTATTATACTTTTAAATGGCTAATTTTGATTGGTGCACATGTTTTTACTTTTTTGAAAATTGTAGCATTTTTGACTTTGATTCTTTTAATTTGATTAAAAAATTAAAAAATCAAAATTTATCATTTTATCCTAGGTAAAGTCGGCCAATCCTAGCCTTTTAAGTTTTTCATTTTCATTTTGCAACACTTTAAGCCAAGCCAAAAAGATTACAAAACAAGAGAGTTGAAAGAAAATACAAGTGCCAAAGCTTGAAGTTTAGAAAACGAGGAAATAAAAGGTATTTTCATTCTTTTCTTTTCGAAGAAATTTTTTTTCAATTGCTTTAGGCTTCAACATAAGATGTTCTCTTGTGTTTTTACTCTCTTAGTTTTGTAACATGTTGGTTGGAAGCATGAATGAATGATGTGAGCATGTGTTTTTAAGGAAGAAAGCTTATAAAGTGTTATTAAGCTCTCTTTTAGTCATTAGATGATTTGGTTGCCATTCTAGAGTTGTTAGGCCACTCAATAATGACCTAGAATTTTTCTTGAGTTGTTTCATGATGGTGAGACTTGTTTGGTGTTGTAGAGATTAGATTAAAGTATAAGATTGAATTAATTTGGTGTAATTAGTTCAATTTGTTGAATTTATAAAATTAGGATTTATACCCTTTCCAAATTTGGGGCTTTTCATATATGTGTTGTATAATGATGTACATATATTGTATATTTAATTTGGTGTTGATTGGATTTGATCTTGACTTGTTTTGAACAAGATTGGACTAAAACGATCAAAATTGAAACCTTATGGCCTTCACGGCAATTTGAAGAAAATATAGTATTTTCGGTTTCTAATGTGTTTTGATGTGTATGACATGTTTAAATCATTTTGGTATTGATTTGTAATCACTCAAAATTGTAATTGACAATTAATGACTAAAATGATCAAAACGTAAAGTTTTGGGGCTTTTCGGTAATATTGAAAAATTCTGAATTTTTGGGTCAAAATCTGTTTTGTTGAGTATTGAGTGATTAAAATAAATTAATTTATTTTAATTGCCAAAGAAAAATAAAAGAAATCAGAAACTTTGATTTTCCGGCATTCCGCTATGTTACTCGTACTGATTGCCTAAAACCCCAATATGACGTTATGACATTCGTATTGGATATGTGTTTGTGAACAGTTTGGTTGATGATTTAGATCGTGTGTTAGTAGTTTTGGTTAGGAAATATGTTCAGATGGAATTATGTAACATCCTACCAGAAGCATGATGCTACCGGTAGGAGACATGAATAACCCATCTCATTGAGCCTCAAATCTAACGAAAAACGGACATTACGCCCCTAAAAACTGGACAACCTGGATCACAGTCCACCACCAAAACGTGACCTGCAACAGATTTTCGGACCTCGGGTCCCCAACCTATGAAAAATCCAATACACATTATCAATACTCAGGGTTTCCGAGCCCAAAATTTACTTACAAATCAAACTTTTATTTACATATATACAAAACAACGTGCACAACACAACATATAACATAATCATCATAACTCCTAGACTTCTATGACATTTCCCCATACTCTAGAGTGAGTGACTGCAACTTGGATGATCCCTCGTCTCGAGCATAAGCATCTGAAGCTTGATGGCTGGCCGATTTGGTTATCATCCGGCAAAATAGCAAACTGATATGGTGTGAGTTATAAAACTTAGTAAGTATCGACACACACATCACAACAAGAAAAAATGAATTTTAAAAATAATATATATAAAAGGAACAATACAAATATATACACACACACATAGTTGTTTGTCAAAAAATCCTTAAGAATTTGTACTGTTCCTTATACTTTTTTAAACATAAAGTCTTCGGAATACACGTACATAAATCACTCCAGAAACTGAATTCATGAAGCGTACTTGATGCGAATCAGAAACCTTATACACAAACTTCTTCGAATCTTCAAATCCTGAATTACATACAAATATATACAAACTCAAAAACATAACTTATACAGGTTTCCAAATCTTCTTCCTAACAACATACTATAATCATCAAAATCAAATTGATCGTAGAGACATAGCCAACATGAATATCGCAAGGTCAGTCTCATCCACACAACAGATTCAGAAAACATAAAGCGATTTCTATACAGTCAGTCTCATCCATAATTAGAAACGGAAAGCAGAATGCAAAATTCTTAAGCTAGTCTCATTCATTATCAGAAACGAAAAACATAATACAAATTTCTAGTAGATAAACATATTCATTATCATAAAACAGAAATCATACAACAGACTCCCTGCAATCATCTCAGACGTCGTTAGAAATCAGAATACATGGTAATCATTTTCAACATCCAACTTATACAAAAAATTCTTTCTGAAATCAGAAGTTTCTAAAGCCAGAATCATCCAACTAATCGGGCGTCTATTACCCGAGTTGCATGTAAAGACCGACAATGTCCGAACATGAACATGTCGATAGAGGGTAGTGGGTCATCCATTTTCTAATGGTCAAGATCACAAAACATGTGCCACAAAGGTTTTAAAAATCCATAAAACAAAATCATCAGTCAAGTACCGTGGCGGAAAACATTTCGTATAACATCCAATCAAAACATATCAAAAGAGTTATCCAAATAATTTCTCAGAAACTTTAAGTAAATCATAAACCAAAAGTATCATCGAAAATAAAAATCGAGAGTATTAGAAAAACACATAAATCATAAAAATCATAAAACCAAAATATCAAAAATATCAAAATATAGATTAAATTATCATAAATAACAAAATTATATGTATCTACAATATACCGTAAAACTGAACTTATGTGATTGATTTTAAATTTCAAAATCCATGTATCACAAAATTATAACAGCCATCCATGAACTAATTCAAATGAATGAAAAGAAAACCATGCATCCAATGTTTGAATCAAACGCACTGACCGGAAATTGTCCGAAACAAGCCATGTTGATAGAGGGTAACAGAACGACCGTAGACAGATGGATAGAGTCTAGTACACACTCTGGAAAAATCATATCGTGCCAAAAGTGGATTTTGTTTGTAAAAATTTTCAACATTGGCATGCAATTTACTTGTTTCAAAAGATACACAATCAAGAACATCCAAACACATATCGGGCTCATCACGTAACACTAATGAAATCTATTTGCAAGAACTCGCAAATTGAAAACGTAATAGGAAGACATGAGTTGTAATATGTAATCCGACAACGTAAACTGAATATAAATGAATATATAAATTATAAACATAATCTGAAGACGTAACCGAAATACATAAACCGAAATATAAAATAAGGTAATACATATGGGCTGTAAACATATAAAACATAGAATGACACATGTACTGGCATAAGCATACCAGCTTATACAGAGTCTATTACCTATTTTAGAATATGTATGGAGTGAATGTCGTCGGAACAGAATCCTAATCAGTACGTCTAGAAGGAAACTCTAAAGCAGATTATATTAATTGGAAACTCACAGGTCAGACACTTCACATAACATATTTCTAATCTATCAAACATTGACAAATGATTCGTACATCGAGATACAATATAGGCATCAAAATGTTGATATATACACATCATATCAAAATCTTATTTTACCAATTATAATACATAGTTGTAACAATCCATCCAAACCCATGGCTATAACCAACCCAAACCTGTGGTGGTTTAGTAGCTGTAACATCCCCAAGTCTCGGAGATGTCACCAGCATAGGATAGCATAACTAACCCCATAAGCCTCTGACTTCCAACTATATTCCTTACTACAAAACTATCTAAATGCAAAATCATGCACATGGACCATAGCCCGACTCAACAATATAAAATACTTTTATTACATATAATTGAGTACTCAAAATATACATCTTTTTATAACTCTTTAATGAATACTTATAATGACTTACATAACACTAATGAATGCATACAACTTTACTTTGACTCTAACTGGACTCTTATGCTCTGTGACTCTAGACTGATGGACTCCAAACCCTAGTGACTGCATCAGTATCTGTCCTCCTGAGCTCGTCCTCCGAGAATCTTGCAAAATATAAAGACTGGAGTGAGGGTTAGATTATTATTCGATCTAAGTGAGTGGACGTAAATCTGAAAACTGATGTAAAACATTTGGTTTCAAAAACTATAGTGTCAAAAGTATTTTTATTTGAAAACTCTTTTTCTGAAAACTCAGTCTGAAAATCTCTTTATAAAACTTGTCTTTCTGAAAATAGTTTTTAATCTCTGGTTTCTGGAAATTATTTCTAAAATCTAGTTTCTGAAAATTGTTCTCTAAAAATCTGAAATCTGTAGCCAGTAGTGCAAATCCATGACTTTGGGGCGTTACGTATCGCCGTCCCCCAAAGCATGCCACTACTGTCTCTAATACTGGTGATGCTCTATGCCCAGGAAAATGACTCAACTGGGCGTGTTCGGGAATAACTCAACCGGGTCTCTGAAACTGGTGGTCTTGGGGCGTTACGTATCGTCGTCCCCCAAGCTACAAATTAGAACTGGGGGTGTAGATCTATGCTACCACCCAAGCTCTGAACTAGAGTCAAGAAACACGAACCTATGCCGTCATCTTGGCTCTGAAACAAGGATCTAGGGGCGTTACGTATCGTCATCCCCCTAGTCCTCTACATGTGTACATGTCTCTGTCCGTCAATTACATACTGTCTCAAGTTACATACTAGGGTGAGTTTTTACCTCATGCCCCGAAAAATATGAAAATCATACTTTTAATCTTAAAACTGTAAATAATATTTTCTGAAAATCATTTACTTTCTCAAAACATAACTGTATATGAATAATAACTGAAAAGGAAATCTTCTAACGCCCTAAAGCATAAAATATAAGTCTGTTATCAAAACAATAAAATGAAAATCAATTTAAAGAAAGAGTGTCCACTCACAGATTTTGAATTTGACTGATACTGGAGCCCTCGTCGAATGAGAGTGCGGTTCCTGCAGATATCCTATGATCGAAACTTAATTAGAATCAACAGTAATAAAATACGATTCATAATTGCATAAAATTCCCTAATCTAATTGGACTACCCCATTATAACCTCTTTCTCTCTCCAATGAATTGTAAAAACAACGCCCCGACTCTTGGTTACGCGTTCGCTTCCTAAAAAATAATTTTCTGTTTTCTGTTTGGCGCGTCGTGATGCGTCACTGTTTTACCGGGTAGATTTTACCTCTTCGATCAGCTCCCAAAAATCCATTTCCATACAACCTCAATCAAAAACAACACATCCAAATCATGAATTATCATCACATAACACTCCAAATAATCTCATTTTCACTTAAAATTCATCATTCATCATCATTCTTACTAAACCCACAAACTTGAAAAACCAATCTAAAGTTACTCAAAATACTCATTTCCTCAACATAAACCATCATTACACTATCCCCATCAACCCAACAATATCATTTAATCATCTAATCACCAAAATGAAAATGTTAAAATTTGGTTTTTGGGTTATTACCTCTTTTCCTCGGATTTCTCCATCCTCTAAGTCCTCCAAGGATTGCCAAACTCATCCATATTTCTCTTCTTTTTTTCTTCTTCTTTCTTCTCTTCTTCCCTTCTTCTTCTTCTTCTTCTTCTTCTAAACACGGTACAGTCTCATCCCGGGACTTCAAGAAATTTACTGACTGTTCCCAAAGTCGTTACCACACGTATATTTGAGTCTCAACATAATTTATTTTATGTGGCTTCGTCCCATACGTAACAGTACCACTGTGTGCTGTAGCAAAACTACCGGTCGTTACAATAGCCTAAAACTATACATATTTCTATATAGATACATATACATATGCACAGATATATCTCCTATAAAATAAACATGCAAACAAATAATCATACATCTAGTACTCACCGCATGAAATACTTATTGATCTCATGAATGCTCCTGATCCTAGTCAAATCTGTCAAATTAGAACTGATATTACACATAATTTTTGTCTCAACTATGACAAATTTTCAGATCTTCTGGAACAACCAAATCAAGTTCAATGATTTCAGTTTCGTTACTCTTAAAATATTTTAAAAATCTATCGTTCAAATTGTCTATCCGACATAAAACCCAAAAATTCACCAAAAAATACATGTATCACAAAATCATAACAGACGTCCATGAACCAACTCAACTGGACGAAAAGAAAACCAGTCATTCAATGTCTGAATCGCACAAACTGATCGAACATTGTCCAAAACAAGACTATGTCGAAAGAGGGCAACAGAACGGCTGCTGACAGAAGGGTAGAGCCCAATAAAATATAGAATACACATTATGGCAAAATCATCTTATGTCAAAAGTGGAGTCAAAATATTTTTATTTGTTTGTAATTTTTTTCAAAATTGGCATCCAAAAGACACACAATCAAGAAAATTCATACACATATCAGGCTAATTACATAACGCTAATCAAATTCATTTACAAGAACTCACAAACTGAAAATGTAAGGGAAAAACATGGGTTGCAATACGTAATCTGACATCGTGAAATTGAATACGTAAATTATGTATATAAGCTGAAGACGTAATTGAAATACATAAATTGAAACATAAAATGGAGGAATACACATAGGTTGTAAACATATGAAATATTGAATAACACGTGTACTAGCATAAGTATGGAAGCTTGTACAAAGTTTGTTACCTATTTTAGAATAGGTATGGAATGAACATCGTCTGAACGGAATCCTAACCAATACTTCTAGAAGGAAACTCGTAAGCATATTATATGAATTGGAAACTCACATGTCAAACGCATCACATAACATATTTACAATCCATCAAACATTGAAAAATGATTCGTACATCGAGATACAATATCATCATATCACACATATGCCTTAGAATGTTCTTATAGACATTGTATCAAAATCATAAATTATCAATTATAATACATAGTTGCACCAACCCACCCAAAACCGTGTCTATAACTAACCAAACTCGTGTTGGTTTACTCAAATAAAACTATACATATTTCTATATAGATAAATATACATGTACACATATATATCTCATATGAAACAAACATGCAAATAAATAACCATAAATCAAGTATTCATTGCATGAAATACTAATCTGATCTCCCGAACGCTCTCGATCCTATCAAATCTTGAATAAAACGGTGGAAACTGTTGGAGCGGATGTGGAACCTATATGGTTGAATCGGTGCTCTAGGCAGTGAAAGTGGGTCTAACCCATGGATATATAGCATGTGTGTATTTTAAAATATTTTTACGTAAATCTATATTCTGTTTCGAGTCTGTAGGAAAAAATGGGGACCTAAACAGAGTTCGAAAACTCCGAAATGGAGAAAATGAAGTTTCAGTATTCTTCAGCTCTGTGAGTCGTGACACGAAAGCTTGGGCGTCGAGACGCTCTAAAGTGCGAGAGCAACTACGAGAGCTGAACATTTCAATGTCGCGACGTGGAAGGGTGAGCGTTGCGACGACCCTAGGTCTGATGCTTGGTGTCGCGATGCTGAGGGGTCAAAATCTGACGCTGCCCTAAGCAGTGAGATATTTCTAACTCAAACCAATACTAAACGCTTCCAATTTTCTCATAATACTTCAAATACACCTAAAATCTAATTTTAGCTTCATAACCACCATCAACACATGTTATACAACTAACATACATGTATTCTAAAAAAATATATGCATTTGTTTGAATATAAACACAAACCAATTTAGAATCCCACTATGAAATGTCTCATGAATAATTATAGTTCACCATAAAGTGGTCAAGTGATTCTAGAATGGTAGCCATAGCTCTAAGCTTTAATCTAGAGTTCCAAACTATAATTAATTATTCCATGTCCAACATGAACATCTTTGACCCAATTATAAGCATATTCTGTTTATACTTCCAAAGTATCCTAACACAATTCATTAGGATTATTTCAAGTTTAAGTTATGTAATCATGCATCCAATACATAATTCATTACTGTATTTCTCACTAATGAAAACTCGCTAATGAAGAACATGCTTAGGATAAGATCAAATATTACCTAGTAAGCTTGATATGAAGATCCAATCTCATTCTCATTTTTGAAATTGTTGGAGAACTTCGAAGGTTTAGCAAGCTTCATTCCAAGATCCAATCTTGATTCCAATGCAAGCAAGCTTCACTCCAAGGTCCAATCTTGATTTCTCCTAGATGAAATGGTTCTACAGATCATCCAAAACATCTCTAAACGCCTCTATAACTTAGGCTAATTTCTTCAAAAACTACTTGTATTTAGCTTAGCATTCTCAAGCTCATTTTTCTTTACTTAAGCTTAATTAAAACATTTCAAAGCTTGATATTTATAGAAAAACTTAGGTAATTTTTAATTAATAAAAGTTTTAATCAACTTTTATGTGGGCTTAATCTAATTTCCCAAATATGTATCATTAGATGTGACTAATCACCTTTGTCTAAGTCCCCAATGGGTGTGGCTTGGTGGTGTAGGGTCAAGGATCTCACCTTGAGGTTATGGGTTCGAATCCATGGGGTGCACTTCTTGAAAGAGCCTGGGACAGCCGGTGATTTTACCTGCGCCGCGGCCCAGAATGGGTGGTTTAATGGCGGGGTTTCCATCGTTTCCAAAAAAAAAAATAATCACATTTGTCTACCACTTTAATTTGATCCAATTAAATCAAGACAAAGATTAGGAATTACAAGTATGTAATTACCATAATATCCTCAAATGGTAGAGATAATTATGAAATTATAAAAAATGTCTTATGTAAATTTTGAATTAATAGTTAATAATTATAATATCAGATATTATATTTTATCAAAATTAATTGACTACCCAAGTATTCAATGAGTACACTTCATATTTGGACTCTCTAAGTTCAGACATGTTCGTCATATAAACCTAGCTAATATGTACGAAATCCGGCCACCTTCGAATTCGCGAAGAACACGACTGACCTTTCTGAACTATACAAGTCGAGGTCATCACATATGTTTAACAATCCATCTGTCGTAGGCTATCCGAGTTGTGTTTAGGAAACATAGAATACGCCGTCAAGTTTCCAAGGTTCACATATCATGCCGACATGTCCACGATTCTTTATAACTGATGCGATCCACCCTAGGTGATCGGCTTTGGCCAAAGTTTTAAGAATCGTTACTTACTCACATATATACCTAAACCCCTTATGGTACAGATACGGGCCGACGGATCCTTTCTTGATTCACACTTGATTAACGAGTGCATCGGTCCACACCCAACGAACTTCTAGAGGCCAGACCATGAAATGTTTCTGATATACATGGCATCAAAGTGTGGAGGATCTCACACAAAACCAATGCTATCATATAGTCAAATGATCAAATATGCTACTTGACTCATGAGATTACTATTGACGATGGTGTGTACTTCCAACTATTAGGAATCACCTGTGAGTCATTCTATATTCGGTCCAACCAATACCCACATATCTATACGAGTTTCCAAAGCTTATGGTACATCGAGTTAAACCATTGGAACTCCAATTCCAATATACGATATGTGCTAGTCTTCTATGTTATAGGAATTCGACCGTATTCCAAAACAACAACTAGGAATACACACACACACACACACACACATACACATATATATTTTAAGAATAATTTATAATAGTTATACTTTTCCTAATGTCGGATCACCTAGTGTCTAGTATTACTACATAACTATTCTAAGGTTAATGTCATTCTTAGCATATTTTTACATCTGTCTAATATGCATAATGACAATATCATTAATAATGTTTGAAATGAAAATTTAGTTATTTTATTAGTAAATATTAAAATATAATGTACTATACATTATCCGGATTGGCACTCCAAGTGCCATCTCCAACAAACTCTTGCTTGCTTAATGTCAATCTGGATGGTACCTAAGTACCATCTCCTCATAATGTTTATCGAATAAATTATGAGGTAAGACCTTAGTAAATGGGTCTGTTATATTGTCTAGTCCTTGAACCTTCAAGACCATTATGCCTTTTCGTTCAATAATCTCTCTAATCACGTGATTTTTTGTATCCAAATGTTTAGACTTAGAATGCGAATTTGGCTCCTTAGCCTGCGCGATGGCTCCATTATTATCACATTATAATGAGATTGAATCCTCAATACTAGGCATAATGCCAAGTTCTGTGACAACATTTATAATTAATACATTTTCTTTACCAGCTTCTAAAGCCGCAATAAATTCCGCCTCAGTGGTGGAATAAGCTGTTGAACCTTGTTATAAACATTGCCAACTAACTGCATCATTATTAATGGTAAATATATATCTGTATGTATGCTATCTATCATATAGTCCTTGGAAGTTAGTGTCTATATAACCCTTAAATTATAGCGCATTTTCTCTATATATAAGAAACTTATCCTTAGTACCCTTAAGATATTTTAGGATATATTTCATTGATGTCCAATGATCATTACCTAGATCAGATTGATATCGGCTAGTCACACTGACGCCGAAACTGATGTCAGGTCTCGTACATAACATGACATACATAATGTTTCTATGGCAAGTTAGAAGTTCTAACTCTCTCTTACTCAATCTGATGTGTCATTTTCTTCGAAAGATGTATGATGTGTCAGAAAAGTACATTTACTGCCTTGCAGTTAGTAAAACTATACCTTTCTAACATTTTATCTATGTACGTGGATTGCGAAAACTCTATAAGCTTCCTAACTCTATCCCGGAAGAGCCTTATACTTAGTATATAGGAAGCTTCACACATCTCTTACATGGAAAAGCTCTTGCAAAAGTATATTTTCACATTTTGCATCAATCAGATATCATTTCCAATGATAAAGATGTGGTCTACATACAAAACTAAGAAAATTGTCATGCTCCCACTAACATTCTTATAAACACAAGGTTCTTCCTCGTTCTTGATGAATCTAGGTAAACTAATCAGACTTCTAAAGCTTACAAACCTAGTTTGAAGTCTTAATGGATACAAAATATTTTGGTTGTTCCATATAGATATCTTCATAGAGGAATCCATTTAGGAAAGTTATTTTCACATATATATGTCATATCTCATAGTTATGATATGCAATAAATGTTAAAAGAATCCTAATGGATTTTAGCATGGCTACTGGTAAAAAAATTCCTCATAGTCAATCTTAGAACATTGAGTGTAACCTTTAGCTACCAGTCGGGCCTTAAAGGTTTCCACCTTTCCATCGGTCTTTCACTTCCTATTATAAACCCCCGTCAAGAAGTTCAACTAAGTCCCAAACTTTGATTGTCATGCATAGAATCCATCTCGGATTTCATGGCTTCCTACCATTTTTCTGAATTGATATCCAATATTGCCTGTTTATACGTAGTCGGATATGTTTCCTCAAATATGAGAATATCAAGGCTTACATAAGATTTTAAAAATAATCTTTTAGGATACCTTGATATTTTATTCGACTTACGTAGAACCTGTGTTATATATCCTTCACCTAGTTGGATGTGTAGTTCCATCTCAAGTTTCTAATTGTTGGAATCAAACTCATCAAGTTCAATCTTTCTACAATTCTCACTTTCTCTCAAAAATTCCTTTCAAGAAAAGTGGCAAAGTGAACAACATATACATTTCGTTGCTAAGAATAATATAATTAATATCCCAAAGATTTTTTAGGATATCTAATGTGTTGGGGTTTCGGGCAAAGGACGCGGTGGAAGTGTGGTTCGGGCGAAATCGTAATTTAAAAACTTTTTAAATTACCGAACAAAATATTTAATATCTAATATGAATAATTTATTCATATTTCACATAAACACATTTATTCGATATCAAATAACGACATAAATAAGGTAGAAACTTCACGAAACTTTTAAGAAAAATATTTTTCCGTAAAATGATGCAAAACATGTTTTTGACCGAACCGACCACCCAACACTTATGGGGACTGCCTAGGTCAGCCCCAATAGTGTGCGGGCAGTTCATGGGCTGCCCGAACAGTGACTAAATCACTGTTTGGGCAGCCATCACCCGGTTGGCTCAAAAGTCACCCGGTAACGCCGTTTTTTGCTGTTTTCGCTTATTTCAACTCCGAAATAATTTTCGGCAATTGTTCCAACTCCCAAAACACATTCAATACATTCATAAGACATATTTTTCATCACCAAATTTCCAGATTTTCCAGAACTGATGGGGACTGCCCAGGTCAGCCCCAATAGTACTAGGGTAGTTCATGGGCTGCCCAAACAGTGACCAATTCATTGTTTGGGCAGCCGTCACCCGGTTGGCTCAAAAGTCACCCGGTAACGCCGTTTTTCACCATTTTCGCTTATTTCAACTCCAAAATAACTTTCGAAAATTGTTCCAACTCCCAAAACACATCCAATACATTCATAAGACATATTTTTCATCACCAAATTTCCATATTTTCCAAAACTGATTCTGAAACCAAAAATGCCAATTTTCATGTTTTAAATCTAAATTTTCAAGATTAATCCAATTAATCAAAACACCAATCAAAGTCACCACACATGAACCACCCAAGAACAATTATAGGCATTACAAGAGTGGTCATAACACTCTAGAATGGCAACATATCATCAAATGATCAATTTGAACCAATATTACAATAATATTGTCCAAAACAACTTTACACATGCACTTCACTTCCAAATCCATCCACCAAAACTAAAAGCCCCAATTTCAACAAACAAAAGGAACCCTAGAACTATTCTAACAATTCAAGAAAACAAGAAACTAATTTCGAAGCTTAGGGTTGTAGAAGATTACGTTTAATCTCTTGATTTCCTAAGTCTTTTCTTGATTTTTCCTTCATTTTCTTCATGATTTGATCAAACAAATCTTAAGGCTTTTCTTTCTTAAATTTTCAGTCATGGTGGAGTTCTAAGTGAAAAAGAAATTTTTTTATTTTTTTAAATACAAGTGACCGACTCTGGAAGGGCAAAATGGTCAATTTTGTATTTTTAATTTCATTAAATTAAAATAAAGATAAGATAAGATTTAGTTTGACAAATCAAATTTGCACACTTAAGCTTAATAAAATCATGCCATGTGGATCAATAATAATTAAACATATTTCATAACATTTATGAAATATGGATATTATTTAACTATTCAAATATTTAACAATTAAATATCTAAATAATTAATTAATATAATAATTATTATTATATATGTATTTTATTTACATTAAACAACAAATACATATATTTATGGCATGTGTCAAAATCACATTTGACGATTAATTAATGTGTATCTAATCAAATTATGTATCAAATACAAATACACAATAATTATTAAATGACCAAAATCTCCTAATGCATGTGTTATCGTTTAACCGATTAAACGATTCGAATTAACTCAATTAATCCGATGAAGTATTATGAATAATCCACGGTAACAGTTCCGGAGTGGATAGATCACTTCATGTGTCTATCCCACGGTAAAAATTCCATTCCGCTATATTATTCATAACGCGTTGCCTAAGTGCTCAACGAGTACACTTCATACTGTTAGACTCTCTAAGTTTAGGTTTATCCGTCACGAAATCCAATTTCGTGTCCACAATTCACCCACTCATGAATTATTACGACCACAGATAATCTCGATAAACTATGAAAGTCGAGGTCATTGCATACGTATAATCCCCCCGTCACAGGCTATCCATATTATACCTGGGATATAGATAAAAATGTCAAATCCTTTCGGTATAACCTTAGAAAGAAATTTGTACGCTTCCACTGACCCTACCATCATATGTGCATTCTCTATATTTTGATAAAATCAGAAAATCTGACTGTATCAAAATTAAAGAACAAAGATTTTCGGAAAACTTATCTGAGTCTACAATAGGCTCTATAAGCTAATATATCAAACTATGATCTTAGCAGAATACAAACTCTAGGGCCATTCTAGAATGAACTCTTCAAACAAAGAAATCGCAATGGATTTCTTATTCGAAGAAACCACTCAAGAATGCCACTTTGTATTCTTTAGCTAAAATACAATTTAATATCAACATTAACCAACAAATCTTTAATTGTTCAATTAGTGCGACTTGAGACATGTTTTCTCAGAATCTACAACAGATCACTGAGTATAACTTTTCTCACTGTTATACTATAAAGGTCAAACTTTTATCAAGCTCACTTTGTTTTTGCTGCGCAAATAATTTGCACATTTTATGAACTATTCATAACAAAAGCCTAATCAAGTTCAAAACTTGATCGTAGTAAGCTATGAACAATTTTAGATTAATGGTTCAATGCTAGGTTCCGAAATTGATATCAAATATCACTCCCACTATAAGTTATAGAATAATTTTCTTCGATAAGAAAACAACAGAATCATTAAGTATCAAATACTTCGTAAATAATTCTGACATCCTATTAAACTTATACGGAAGATATTGTAGGATCTTTCATCTAATTAATTATGTAGTTCCATTTATATTTTATCACTCTAACATTTGACTTCAATAAGTCAAGTCTTTTCTTCAATCGTTAACATCTGATGTTACACACTAAGTAATAAAACAATTTTATTACTCGGGATCGTAGAAAAGATATTATATCAAATAAAATACAATATTCTATTAAATAGAATAAATGATAAAATTTTACTTATACCTCCAAGGCGCAAGTACTTTCAATTATATAACCATTATACAAAAGAAAGTTTCAAATCTCAAACTTTTCAAGATTCGAATTTTCTACTTATACATATCATATACGTAATTGTAGAAACTAATGGAATAGTAATTAAAAGGATGAATTAGTGTAACTGGAGCATAACCCAGAGTATTGAAAATTAATTCGATAACACTCAATATCAACGAATCAAATCATATAAGATTCAATTGCTCCCACTAACCAATTCCATCAAGATGGAATCGTGGAAGTTTAATATTGAGTAAGAATCACATTCATTAAATAACTTTAGAACTAATTGCCTTAAATTCATATGTTTGATCATATCAAACATCTTTGAACAATTCAAAGATTCACGATGAATTTCAAAGATATAGTTTTCAACACTTCAAATAGAATATCTTTGAACCATTCAAAATATTCTATCTGTATTTCATCAGAAACATATTGAAAGTTCTCGAACCATTCAAGACGTTCAATATATATTCTTGCAGAAACATGTAACCAAGTCATGAAAATTAATCAACTAAGTTACGAATTAAAGAAAACTATCCAAGGTAATTTACAATTCATTAAACTACATACTTCCAAAGTATTAGTTTAATAAATCTGTGGTCCAATGACGATCATTGGTTAAATGAGATTTAATCACATCTTGAATAAAATATTCATTAAATGGATAATGATATGGGGTGTGATCTCGCCTCAAACCATCCTTTACCGTATATAATAAGCATCTTATGCTTATGTGATAAAATCTCATAAAGCATTCTTCTAAGTTATTTAGTTAACCGAACATTTTCTTAATGTTTATCTTTTCATTAATGACACTACTAGTCATTTTAAAATATATAACAACTGTTTATATAGAACAAGTAACTATCCAATAGTAACAAGTTCTGATATCAAATATCAAAACAGTTATTAAACATTATTTTAAACAATTAGACATAAGATCTAGTATCCAATACCTATAGTTATCGTATTGTGAGAATCAATATTCTCTATACACAACTATACACATCTCTTTTCTTATGCTTTATAATTTGCGTTCAATTATTCACAACAATTGCAAATGATTGATTAGCAAACTGTATCAGACACGTGACTTCAAAAAGTCACTAAAGCCAAGAAATGTCATTATAAAATAAACAAAAATATTAATGACGTTTTCTTAATGCCAGTCAAGAATCTCGAGACATGAACTAATCCGATGAAGTATTATGAATAATCTGTATTATTCATAACACGTTGCCCAAGTGCTCAATGAGTACACTTCATATTGTGGGACTCTCTAAGTTTAGGTTTATCCGTCACGAAATCCAATTTCGTGTCAACAATTCACCCACTCATGAATTATGATGACCACATATAATCTCGCTAGATTATGAAAGTCGAGGTCATTGAATACGTATAATCCCCCCATCACAGGCTATCCATATTATACCTGGGATATAGATAAAAATGTCAAATCCTTTCGGTATAATATAGTCGACTTTCAATTTACGATCTCTAAATAACAATCGGAACTGATTTCCAAAGTTATACCACGGTCATGGATTTACTAGATCACAAACACGTGTAGGATGCTTATGCCCTGTACACATGACTGACAAATATTCTCTTGATACGCACTGGATATCATGAGCATCAGTCCACACCCAACGAACAGGCGGAGGTCTGATCTAAATAGATCAGTGACGTGACAACCATCAAAATGTGGAGGATAACTCATGATCCCACTATTGTATCTCAAGTCGAATGATCACTATGCTTGCTCAACTCGAGAAGATTCCTATTGACGTTGGTGTACCATATTTTAGGAAATCTTCAGTGAAACGTTCAATGTTTATCAAATAAACCCCTACATGTCTATACGAGTCTCCCGAGACTCATGGTTCATTGGGATAAACTATCAGACCAAGTCACGATATACGACATGTACTGGTCTCAATGGATTTTACTAACTGACTTGTGATAGTAAATCTTGACCAAAAACTTTATTTAAGGATATACATCTTATAGTGTGTTTCCCAATGTCAATTACAAACTACGTTGTAACTGCGCACTACATTGTAAATCATAGGGTCTTTGTCTAATATACATGTATCACTAAACCGGATTTAGTTTCAATCTAATCGTAATTGAATATCCAATCATTATTAGATCAAATATGTGTATAAAAGATAAGAGGTGTTACTATTAAATAAGTAATATTACGGAAAAAAGAATTGTTCGTATTTATGAATCAGACATAAATACGATCCGGATTGGAACTCCGAGCACCAACCCTAACATAATGAACATATATTTATACCCCATGGGTGCTAGTTTATCCCGCTGCGCAACTCTAACTTATACAGGACAACCCCAAATCTTTAAATATCTAAGTCTTGGATTTCTACAGAGCCTTATCTAATACGAGGTTGTAGAAATAGCTTTCGATGGAACTCTATTAAGTATGTGGGCAGTTGTTAAGTAAAGCATGACCTTAAAGGTAATATGAAAGATCTGTATAGCTCACATAGATTGAACCATATCCAATAAAGTACGACTTCTCCGCTCGTGTTACGGAGTTCCTGTTGGGCTATGTCAGGCGAGAATTCAATTATCCT
The DNA here is from genome assembly GCA_019454045.1 of Zanthoxylum bungeanum. Lineage (NCBI taxonomy): Eukaryota > Viridiplantae > Streptophyta > Magnoliopsida > Sapindales > Rutaceae > Zanthoxylum > Zanthoxylum bungeanum. The sequence continues at coordinate 972 of SKCR01019438.1, read as the reverse complement.
TTAAATCATTTCTTAATTCATTGCTCATATATTCACTACCTTGATCTAATCAAAGACACTTGATGAATTTACTGGTTTGTTTTACTACTTCGTTTCAGAATATTTTGAACTTGTCAAATATTTCCGATTTATAGACATATTCATATCCTAACTTATCATCCGTGAAAGTCACCAAGTATGTACAAACATCATGGGCGGCATAATTTAATAGACCACATACATCAATGTGTATTAGTTCCAATAAATCTCCAGCACGGTGTCAAATACAAGAAATGAGACCTTTGTCATTTTTCCTATGAGACTTGACTAATAAATCAGATAATGATCTAAGGTAAGATTTTCAATCAAAACATCCTTAACCAATTTTGATAGATGTCTAACACCTATATGGCCCAATCTCATATGCCATGATTCAATATTATTTAATTCAGATCTTTTACTTGTATTTTCCACTATATTTAAGACATTCTATATGTTTCCAAAACATAGTGACCGTTAGATAAAGAACATTGTCTTTATCATATAAATATAAAACACCATCTTTAATGCTTATTTTATATCATTCTTTATCTAATATTGGTAAAGATATTATCTATCTGATAAGAGAGGGCATACAAAAATAGTCATATAAATCTTATTTACATTTATTATGGAGATCTAGAACAACTGTTCATATGGCTTTGACATCCAATATCTCGCCATCGCAAACTCTAAACTGAATCTTTCCTATGTTTAGCCTTCTTTTAACTCTTATGGAGTTGCAAATATGAGTAGGACTACCAGTGTCTAACACCCAATCACTATTTGCATATAAGACTAATGAGATGTCAATAATAGGAAAAATACAAAGCGTACATGAGGTTACTGCTTTTCCTTTCATCTATGGACAATCTTTCTTCTAGTGCCCAGAATTTATGTAGTGTAGACATGAACATGTGCTACAAGCGATCTTGCAGTTTGTTTCTTGGAATC
>SKCR01019437.1:0-67708 GCA_019454045.1 Zanthoxylum bungeanum | reverse complement strand
CATCATTTTGTTCTGTTAAAAAAATAAGTTAATGTTATATTTTTAGAAAAAAATTAACATTATAATAATTATTATTTTTATTTTAAAAAACTGAAAACTTACCATAGCAGTGTTCGGCTTCTTCATTCTCCATTTGTTTTTCTCATTGTAATGTGTCACTCGGAAAAAAAATCTAGAAATGATTGCACCTCACATGTGCTACTCTGTTAAAAACTAAAAATAAATTCAGTATTATTCAAGTATGGATGGATTCATACCCCATTCTCAAATCACGCAAAATTTTCTTTGCCTCGTAATACGACTTAGGCAATTTGCTTCCAGCCGGTAACATTTGCCCCAGTCTCTCTAGCATCATATCAATACTTTGTTGGTCATTATGTTGATACTTTATTGTGTAATAATTTCACAACGAAATTCAAGATCGACATTCCAGCACCTTCAAATGGATTTTTTTTTTGCCTCATCAAGTAGTTCACTAAATAAATTTTGATCATTTCCACTTAACACTGTCATGTCAGCACTAACACTATGACCAAGTTGTGGACCTTGTAAGTCATGCAAAGCATCGGTTATCTCATCGTTTGCAGGTTGATTATAACTACTACTCCCTTCACCGGAATGAATAAACCGTGACTGAGAATCATACTGCTCACCGTGATTAATCCACGTACGGTAAGTGGTGATATTCCCGACATGTAAAATGATTATGAACTTCATCTAACCGTTCCTTTTCCTATTCAAACATTTGTACATGGACACCGAACACGACCTTCTACATCAATGTGTTGCTTTACGACTTCCATGAACTCAGAGAAAACTCCATTACGATATTCAACACTCAATCTATCCAGCGAGCTCATCCAATTTCTATCCATTTCAGCCAAATACCTAAATATAATAATATAATTATTAAACATCAATTACACTCATCAACATTACTAATTCATTAATTATTTATTTAAGCATATACATATATATTTAGTTGATAAATTAAATAGTTGACAGAAAAAATTATTTAGTTAATTAATTAACTAATCTACATATATGAATCATAAACCACAAACAAAAAGTATATAATAAACATAATTATAAAAAATAAAAATAATAAAGAAATATGAAAGAAGATTTACCTTATGGAAAATTGATTACAATTTTATTGAAAATTTGTAGGAGAGTTGTGAGGTTGCAGAGGAGAGATTCTCATATTTCAGAGGATGAGATTGAAGAAGATGAGAGAAAAAACAGAAGGGGAGAAGGGTTGGTAGCATTCTGCATTTTAATCTATCTTTAGCGTCGAATCACTACATTCGACGCTAATTGTCCGATTTTAGCGTCAAATCTCCTATTTCGACGCTAAATGTCTGATTTTTAGCGTCGATATTAAATTTAGACGCTAAAGATTAAAGGATTGTCGGTGGTATCTTCATAAACCTTTAGCGATGCTACTTTCGTCGACGCCAAATTTCAAGTTTTTGGCTTCGAATATGATTTTTGACGCTAAAAGTATAAAATTTAGCGTCGAAATTTTATGTCGATGCTAAAGATTATTGGAATAGTTAAAAAAAATTAGCGTCGAATACTTTGTGACGCTATAAGTCGTACTTTTAGCGTCGATATATGAATTCGACGAAAAAAGTTGAATATTAGCGTCGAAATTGATTTTCGTCGCTAAAATCTTGATATTTGGCGACGAATATTAATTACGACGCTAAAAGTGATTATTAGCGTCGAAATTAGTTTCGACGCTAAAGTTTTGGACGCTAAATGGCATAATTTTTGTAGTGGTGATTGCTTATGATTGTTCAGTAGTTTGTTTTACATTGCCACAAAAAATACGTTTGAGGCAAAGACTGACTCGGAAGTTCTTGAATTTGCGTCCAAGTTTTCTATTTTGGTGGTCTATATCGAACTACTCCCAGTGTTAAACAAGATCTTGCTTCTTGATCATCATCTCTCATAACTGCTTTCTAGGTTCCCATGCTCATCTTCCACAGCCTTTGTCTCAGTAGAACTATTACATGTTCTCGTCACATATCCCATAATCAAACTGTTGTCACATGTCACACCCTTCCTAAATGTGAACTCACTCTATGATATTTCATCCTTGAATTTGTGAAAAAATTCATCCGGGTAATCTTCAACACTACTGACAAATCATAATCCACATATGTTTCTTCTGTTTCTTTATCAATAGTCGCTACCACATAAATTTTAGTTGCTGTGGTATTGTTTATAAGAGATGCATTGCCAATCATCACCACTATTGGAATCATTATCAATGACTGACCAAAACAAAGTTTTAGCATATGGAAGTGGAAAACACTGAAAATCAACTACAACCAAGCTGATCATGAACAGAAATCTCCTAATTTCAACATAGAATACCCTCTGAAATTTTGCAACAATATCCATATCATAGGAATATGGTTGAAACTTTCCGGGTCAGGCGCAGCGGAAGCGCAGTTCTGGCGAAATCGTAAGTTTAAAACTTTTAAAGTTACCGAATAATTATTCGATATCATATATCTATAACTTATTCATATTTCACCTGAACATATTATTCAATATCATATAACGACATAATTAATGATGAAAACATTAGGAAACTTTCACGGAAACAATTTTCCGCAAAATAGCATAAAACGCATTTTAGTCGAACCGACCAACCGAGACCACATGGAGGCTGCCCAGGTCAGCCCCAATGGTATTTGTGTAGTTCATGGGCTGCCCCAAACAGTGACCAATTCATTGTTTGCACAGCCGTCACCCGGTAAGCCTGAAAACTCACCCGGTAACGCCTTTTTTTTGCCGTTTTCACTTATTTTCACTCCGAAACAATTTTCGAAAATAATCCTAACTTCCAATACACATCCAACATATCTAAATGACATATTTTCATCACAAAAATTCCAGATTTTCTAGGTCTTAAACAATGAGCAAAATTTATCATTTTTCATACTTTAAATCCAATTTTCTCAAGACTAATCAAATTAATCTTACACTAAATCAAAGTCACCACTAATGAAAAACTCTATAACAATTCTAGGCATAACAAGAGTAGTCATTACACTCTAGAATGGAAACCAAGTTGTCAAACAATAAATTGAACACAAATTACACTAATTTAGTTCAAAGTATATATACACACATGCTCAAAGCAACTCAATCTTCCATCTAAATCAAAAAACCCCAAATTTAGAGAATAAAAGAAACCCTAGAACAATTCTAGAAAAACTAAGAACAAGAAAACATATTTTCTAGCTAAAGGAAATAAAGATTACCTCATAAATATTCAAAAATCCTTAAGCTTTTTCTTGATTTTTATCACTTTTTTTTCCTCAAAATGAACTTTGGAAGCTCTCAAAAATGGAGGAAATTTCGTGCCTCATCAACCATGAAGAAAGAGAAAATATTTTTTCTTTTTATTCATGGAAGTGTGTGTTAGTGGGGAAAAAAGGTAAATCAATTTTAAATCAATTAAAAAAGACTTGATAAAAGTGTTACACATGGCATTTTATTTAATCATATATTTCCTTTATATATATATATATATATACAACCAACACTTTACACATGTAAACTAAATAATAAAAGTCAAACATTACATTTAATAAAGACAATTATTATTTACTTTACATGTGTCAACATACAATATGTTAATGAATGTGTATATAATTTAATTATGTATCTAATACAAATACACATTAGAATGACCACAAGAAAATTACCCTGGCATGTGTAAATTCATTACAGATTAAACGATTCGAATTAACTAATTTAATCCGATAAAATATTATGAATAATTGGTATTATTCATAACGTGTTGCCCAAGTGCTCAAGGAGTACACTTCATATTGTGGGACTCTCTAAGTTCAGATTTATCTGTCACGGAATCCAATTCTGTGTCCATAATTCACCCACTCGTAAATTATGACTACCACAAATAATCTCGCTGAACTATGCAAGTCGAGATTATCGTATACGTATAATCCCTCCATCACAGGCTATCCATATTATACCGGGATATAGATGAGAACGTCAAATCCCTAAGATATAATAGAGTCGACTTACAAATTTACGATCTATAAATAACACTCGGAACTCGCTTCCGCAATATATCACATCCATGGATTTACTAGATCGTAAACACGTGCAGGATACATATGTCCTGTACATAGAACTGACAGATTCTATCTTGATACACACCGGATATCATGAGCATCAATCCACAACCAACGAACAGGCAGAGGTCTGACCTAAAAAGGTTGGTGACGTGACTGTCATCAAAGTGTAGAGGATAACTCATATATCTACTATGGTATCTCAAGTCTAAATGTCAATATACTACTCGACTCGAGAAGATTCCTATTGATTGAGTACCACTATTAGGAGTACCATCTATTAGGAAATCTTCGATGAGTCGTTCAGTGTTTATCGAATAAACACCAACATGTCTATATGAGTCTCCAAAGACTCATGGTTCACTGGGATAAACCATCGGGTCAAGTCTCGATATACGACATGTACTGGTCTCATCAGATTTTACTAACCGACCCGTGTCAGTAAATCTTGACCATGAACTTTATTTGAGAATATACGAGTTATAGTATCGCTTCCCAATGTTAATTACAACATACGTTGTAACTACGCACTACGTCATAAATTTTCCGGTCTTTTTCCAATATATATCACTAAACCAGATTTAGTTTCAATCTAATCAAATTAGATCGAGTATATATATAAGAGACAAAAGGTTCTACCATCTATTATGTAATATTATGAAAATAAATTATTCGTATTCATGAACCGATCATAAATATGATCCGAATTGACTCTCCGAGCACCAATTCTAACAGAGTAAATTTAATATAAGTGAAACAGAGTAATTAAATTACCTGCAGAGAGACCTGAGATGATTTAAAAGGTTTGACTGACTTCAGCTTCAGCCAAGTGGGAAATGCGCAAAGCCTTCTAGTTTTGGTTTTTTCCTTGGTTCCCAAAATTTTATTTAAGAAAATTACTTGTGCTTCCCATAAACAGTTTCTAAGGGCACAGAAGCCACAATTATTGTATCAAGAATGTTTAAAGTTTTATTTGATTAATGATAAAAATAAAGACCTCTTGTTGACCAAATTTTAGGGCGTCGTCAAAGGAAATAAAATTTAAAAAGAAAAAAAAAGGTACCATAGAAAATACTATGGGATTCACTAATATTTCATTCATGGTTGAATCACTTTATATAATCTGCTTCTATGCTTCATCAACCCTATTAATAAATTTTGACTTGCATATCTGAACCGACTTATTTACAAAGAAAAAACTTTTCTAATTTTGTGTTCACTGTAACTTGAGATCAGAGGAAGCAAAGCATGACACAAGATTAACATTGTTTGTTGCAAATTTGAATTTCAATAAATGGGAATTACATTAGTTACATATTTTTGAATGAAAAAATTATTACATTTATGCTCCTTAATTTTCCACCAACATGTAACAGTCCATTTATTTTTATTTTAACACGTTTTGATTGAATTTTGCTGTTTCATTACAATAATTTAAATTTTATAGGCGTATTCAGGATTGAATTTTGTTGTTTCATTTAATTGTAATGTGCGTTTTCTTTGTTTAAAAATTTGCAACGTATATAAAATTAAAGAGTAAACGTTTTCTCTTTATATCAGACAATTAATCTACTAAAAACGTTAAAATTGTTTTCCTATATAAAGAGGTGTTGGGAAATTTCTAAGTCCCGATGATCGATTATCAAGCATAAAACAACATGTGAATACATCGAGGAAGTTGCGGGAATACTTACATCGATCGGTTGAGGCGATGCGACGAAGAACAAAAACTTTTTAAGCCATTTGAAGTCCTCCAGGGCTCACAGCAGTCCACTGGTTTTTGCTCCTCCAATAATCGGCAATGGTGATCTCCATCAAGCTCCAAGCTTTGTGTTGATTCCTTGCTCACATGTGCGGTTTCCCTATCACCTTCGCAAGACTCCGATGTGTGCTAACACTCTTGATTTTGCAACAAAATCACCACATTTCTTCTTCTTGGCTCTCGGCAATGGCCAAAACCAGAAGAGAAAAACTGCCCTTTGGGCGTGAGAGGGAGAGGAAGAAAAGAGAGAGTGAGTTAGGTTGGTTTTGTGTATCTAATACACTTTTTATCAAAACCAAAATTGTAAAAACCTTTTTCGAAAAAAGTCAAACACAATTTTGGAGCTAAAAGCATTTAATGCCATCCACCAACTCACATCAATCACAAGTGACATGTTGTCAATCACTCAAAGTGACTAGACATCACATCAATCAAAGTGACTAATGATTTGACGTTTGATGTGACTTGCGTGCCGCATTTGAATTCGAAATGCGAGTGCGCTCGCAAACACTCCCGGGCTCGGGTTCGCTAATTCTAAATTAACGAATTTTCCGTTGCGACGTAATTAAATAATTGTGCCTAGCAAAATTACTATTTACGTCGCTAACGAATTAATTCTAAATTAACTCATTGGCCCGAATTAAAATCTAATTTCAATTCCGCGTCGAAATCCAATTTCGTATAATATATTGAATATATTATTTTATCGATTAATTCCAAATTAATCGTTTTATCTCTTTAAATGATATTTTATCTCAGATAAAATTTATCCGCAATTAATCCCAAATTAATATTCTCTCTCATTTAATTAATCCCAGATTAATAAAGTGTGAGTCATACGTCATCGGTGAATCTTCGGGAAGCGACCCATGAGATCCCCGGATATGTTGGCAGTAAATTCGGTCGTCAGACTATCCGAACACATAAGTACCTAGTACTACGTTTGTACCGATTTACAAGACAAGGTTGGTTTCTAGCAAAGCGCCATGCCTACCCAATTCTCCAGAAATATCCTTACAGGAATATGTGATCTATATCAGGCGTAGTATACGTAGTATTGCATATTTCGATCCAGTATCGGATGTCACGTGCAAGGCCTGGGGCTGGAAATGTGTATGCCCCGTACGAAGCACATATCGGATCTCTGGTTACTAGTCTCTATAATCGGATAAACATGACCTAGTCATAATATCCCGATAGTTGCAGCATATAAGAGAACGAGTTCCGTATCATACGTGACCATCATCTCCACTATGACTTGAGTGATACTTCCGTCTTGACATCACACCCAACACACTACGATTCTCAATATACCCAGCAGAGGCGTACACAGAACCTGTTAAAGCCCTGGACGACTTAAAACCAAAGTATATTGATTGTCGCAAGTATTAGCGGTGCAAGTCTCAGGTTAAGACCAAATACACCTACCCTGATTCGGACTTCCATAGACACATAGTCATACTACCAATGGAATTCCGAGGGGTCTATCCAGAGCGAAGCTGTTTTTCCGTACCATCAGTAAAACACAACCTCCTACTACACTTGCATGAGTATCCTATACCCAAATATATGAGAACTATGCCATTATGCCCTCACAACGCGCACAAGTGTAATACTAGTCTTTTACGCATTATCGATGTCCAATCTCGATAATACTCTGACTAGGGATATTTAATGATTAAACCTTCGTGGATTGATATTGTCTCATATCATCTCAATCCAGAAACTAATCATATGGACCTCCTATCATTTATATATCTTGGTGATCTAATCACAAATGATAAGAGAGCAATCTCCTTTGTCACATAGTTAATTTGTACAACAACACCATGATCTGTACAAATAATGACGTTATGGGTCATAACTATCCCACAATCTCCCACTTGGCCTATAGCCAGTCACTCGAGTGTCCTACACCCGAACTATGTACGTTCGCTCAAATTACTGAGAAATACTTTCGTCAGCGGATTTGTATGATTATCATCTGATGTGATTTATTTGATCATCACATCACCACGATGTATGATCTGAACGAATCAGATGAATAGTCGAAGTATGTATCTGGATCGTTGATGAGACCATTAATTCTTTAGCATGCGCTGTAGTCTAGCTCAGCTGCTAACAGAACTATATCTAATCTAATTAGATTTATTATCGACCCAAATGACTTCTATTGCTGCCTCAGCTGCAGCAATAACCTGCTTTTTTGTTTATTCGTTAACAGTATCTTGCTTGGAAGATTTCCAGCTCACTGTTCCGTTATTCAAACTGTATAGAACCGTTGTTATGACTTATAGTCGTTTTATCGGTTTAGGAAACTTGCAGCAGTGAACCCAGTCACTTCAAATTCTCATTATCCATAGTTTAAGACAGAATCCTTAGTTCTCTAAGATACTAAATGATGTTCTAACCTTCAATCCAGTGACTATCACTTGGATTGGCCTGTTTGTGACTCTATATGCTCAAAGCGTATGAGACACCAGGTCGCGTACATTTATTTCAATGTACGGGTTCTCGGAGAGTTATCAACAACTTTAAATATATCCCAGTAGATCTTTATTCCTAGAATAAAGGTTGTTTCTCCCAAGAATTCTACGAAGAATTTTCATGAAAGCCAAGCTTTCACAGATTGTATTATGGGAATATCATTTCCAAGAAATGACATATTATCATTACTTAGGACATTTATGTCAGTGCGCTCCCACTAACCTCCTTATATACACAAGAATCATTTTTGTTTTGAATTAAATCATACACCATTATGATTACATCAAAACGATAGTTCCAAGAACCCATTGCTTGCTTCAATCCATCCATGGATCGAATAACCTACAAACCTTGTTTGCTAGTTATGGTACAAAAAAACCATCAGGATGTTGTAAACATCCTCCAAAAGGTTTCCGTTTAAGGAAAGCGATTTTGACGTTCAGCTGTCATATTTCATAAATGAAACGTGCAGCATCAGCAAACATTATCCAAATGGATTTACCATGGCAACATGTAAAAGGTTTCGTCGTAATCGACACAATGTTGATAACGATACCTTTTCGCTACAAGCCTAGCTTAGTATGTTGGTTTGTTGCCTTCCACGTATGTCTTCCTTGAAGACTTATATAGTACCAATAGGCACAATGTCTTGCGGTACAACAACTAGTGTCTAAACTTGGTTGTTATACATGGAATCCATTTCGGACTTCATGGTACCTTGCCATAATAGGGAGTCGATACCTTGTATCACTTCCTCATACGTAGTCAGTTCGTATTCCTCAATAAGATTGACATCTTTATGAGGTGAGATCAAAACCCATACCCCAGGTTGTTTTCTGACTCTCTCCGACTTACGCGGTTCTTGTGTATTTGAAGATTATTGGTATAGTTTCATCATTGATGAACTATTTGTGTTCCAATAGGATTCGGTGCCTGGAATAGTATTACTCTGATTTTCATCGAGTTTTACTATCCTCCCATTTACCACTGCACATTGGTATTCCTCTTAGGAAAACCACATGGTGAGCAACAATTAATTTTTTCTCTTGTGAGATGTATAAGTACTATACTTTGGCATCCCTAGGATAACCTACAACTTAGGCACTTATCCGATTTGGGTTCTTGTTTGGTATCATCCAAACATATGCCTAGCATACCCAAATGTTCAAGAATGAGAAACCCGGTTTCTTTCCTGTTCATATCTAATATGAAGTCTGTCTAACATATTTTTATGGAACCTTATTCAAAATAAGTTCTGCACTGTTAATGCGTATCCGTTGAAGGAAATGGTAGCTCAGAGCGACTCATGATTAGCCTTATCATGTCTAACATAATTCGGTTTATCCTATCGAACACACCATCAAATTGACGTGTTTCGGGAGGAGTCCTCATTGAAAGAATACTATACTCTTTCAAGTATACGAGAAACTTATTGCTTAAGTATTTTCATCATGGTCTAACCGTGATGTTTTAATACTTTAGCCGATCTGTTTGTCTATTTCGTGTCGAAACTTTAAAAGTTTCCGATTTATGTTTCAAAAGAAACACTTAACCATAACGCGATGCCACATCCGTAAGGTCACGAAACATTCATATCCACCTCTAGCCTAGCTAGACATGGGCCCACTTGCTTCACTATGAACTAGGGCTAATAGATCGGTGGCATTTGCACTTTTACCAAGTAAAGGTGTTTTAGGCACTTTACCTCATAAACTAGAATCAAATTTGTCCTAGTACCCACTCTTTAAAAGTGTGGATATACGAGTCTTCTTTTATTGTGTCCCAGACAACAATGCCACATTTAAGTTTCAACTGATTAAATCATTTTGAGCTATTTGTTTGTCATGTAGATGTTTGAGATATATTTATATTCAAAATATAAATGTTGTTATTCACATCTAATGTGTTTATCTCAATATCATCTTTATAAAATAAAATACTTTAGTGTTCTAGAATATAAAGGTATACCCGCAACGGGTTAAACCCTGATATAGAGATAATGTTTCTAGTCAAACTAGTTACATTTTAACAGTTTCCAAATTTAGGTGCACACCCGAAGGGTAGTTCCTAGACTTAGGTATCTACGGCTAAAACAGCGACTTTCGTCCCATTTTTGACTCGCAGATAAATCTCAACTGAAGTCAGTATCCTACTCATTATGCACACCAGTATGTATTTATGTACCACACTAAGTATCTAAAATCCAATTTTAATACTAGTAGTGAACATATTTATGACAATCATATTTGAAGTCAGAGCCTTGCTCGTCTTCAATTCCTTCATGTCTGCTTTGTCCAAACGGCAGTCACGCTTCCGCAATCCCGTTTGCCACAATTTAGGCAGACATTATGGGATATATCATTTTTCTTCCTAGAAGATTCTAATGATTTTGCTTTTGCCCTTTTTCACATTCCAGAAGCCTTTGGCCAAGCCTTGGCCTTCTAGAATATCAAAGTAAGGTGCGCCTTGCGCTTCTTGCCTTATTGCAAACATTGGTTTTGTCTCCTTGAGTATAGCCATTAACTCTCCTAGAGTTTACTATTGCAATTTGTTCTTCTAAAATCTAAGTATAGATTTATGAAGATCCTTCAATTTCATTATCATACTTTAAGGATCTAATCCTTAGTTTTGATTAAGAAATTAAGGAGTCTATATGACAAGTATAATGGATTAAGCACTAAAGTTATCATCACATAAATCTTCCAAAGATCATGCTCTACTATTTGCTTAACTCCGGGCTTAGGCCTAATATGTTATTTTATCAAATAAAGTAACTTATTAGTTTTCAGGACTATCCTGAAGTTTATTCCCAATTTGAAAATTAAAGTCGTTTAATACATTTTCCCCAGGATTATGTTTTAAACACTAATCTTTCAATTTTATCTTGATTCTAATAGTCCAACTATTTAATCAACGATTTTAGGTAGTATTCATTATAATGATTACTATAGTCCAACTATATAATCAACTATAATTTAATAGGTTAAATTCAATTACATTGATTACTATAATCCAATTATAAAATCAACTATAATTAACTAAATCAAATATATTGATTACTATAAACCAATTATATAATCAACTATAAATGAATAGTTTGAATACAGTCCAACTGTTTATTAAAACAACTATTAAATATTAGTCCAACTAATAATTAATTTATAGACGAATATTTGTAATGAGCGCTTATGGCAAGTTATTAAACGAATATTGCAAATTCAATACTTGCCTCCCACTATTTTTCAGCGAGCCTCTAACCCTCTGTTGAGTACTCGGGAAACCTTGTTTCCTAGTGGGCTAGGATCTCGTTAAATGTCACACAATCTTGACTTTGGCCAACAAATTGTATGATAATTAACTAGGTAGATCTCTAAGATAAATTGGATCCTATCCAATTCCTAGATCCAGTAGGTGGACATCCAAGTCCGAAATATATATATTATATATGCCAATATATCCAATATATTGCCTAACCTGTTTCCTCTGAATCAACTAAGCCTTGGCTTTGGCACAACAAACTTAGTGATCCCAGTTAAGCGGAACCCATTGACCATGGAAAGCTTCGTAATCAATATCGATGGACAAGAAGTGATCTTGACTTTGGCCAACAAATCACAACTTGGACAAGACACCAATATGGAACAAAGCTCTCATGATTCAAACACATCCTCAACGGACAAAGGTCTTGACTTTGGCCAACAAACCAATACCAGTCTTGGATCTTGAGTAAGAATCACTCAATGGAAGGAAAAACACTTAATATTTTATGAGGGTTTTTCGCTTGCAAATTGGCAACCAATTTATTATCTTTGTTAAGGTCTCAACATCATACACCCTTAAATATGCATTCTAAACACATAATAAGGCGCGTAAATTAAAATAATAATGATATGCAGATGGATACTTTACACATTGATCCTAGATCAAATCTCTCCCTTTCCTCTCTCCCACTAGCACAAGTATTACTTCTACCCGTTACATAACACTTCTAAAGAAACCTCATTTACATTGAGGGGAATAGGTGAGAAGAGAAATACAATGAGAAATGAGGTAATAGGCTGGACAAGCAGGTCCAATTAATAAATTCCAAATTTATTACAACAATTTCCAAAATTGCCCCACCCATCTAATATCCATCTGATATACATTATTCATGCATCGCAACCATGTATTCACACAAGCATGTTATCAATCAATCTAATCCAATTAATTAATCTGATAATTAGTGACCATCCAATGTTCAAACAACGATTTGATTTTGCTCGAGTCAAACTCGTTTTGCGAATAAGTACTCAAAGTACAAATTCTTGAATTAAATTAAACTACAACATTAAATCCAATTTAACTTGTATTTAATACTAATTCATTTATTTAATTCCAAATTAAATATTACACTTTATAAATAAACCTTTACGACTTAAATTCCAAATTTAATCGTTACGGGTCTCAAAGGCCGATTAACGTCCAACGTTAATTTAATTAAAGTCCAATGGGCTTTCAATTAATTTCTTTAAGGCATGGACTTTTGGTCAACTTGGGTTAAACCCAATAACCAAAGCCAAATCAAGGAATATCCCCATAAGCCTAGAAATCAATTTAGGCCCATTAGGCCCAATTTAAAGTTAAAGGTCCATTAGTCATAATTGGACTTTATGATTCGGTTTTGGGCCCAATTGGATCCAACCAATTTAGCCTAAACCCATCTTGGTACAACCAAGCCCAATTAGCCCAATAACAACTTTTAAGCCCAATTTCCAAAATTAGCCCAATTAATTAAATCACAAAAATTCGAAATTTCATATTTAATTAACCAAAGTGTATAGCATAATTAATTACCCAAATCAATATTTCCAAAACACCAATTAGCCTAATTAATCATGGTCATTAACAACAAAACATGTCCAACATATTTTATTCAAAAATCAAACCCAATTACATGATTTAACTCTCGGCAATTTGGGGATTTTTCAAATCGATTCGGTTTTAATCCAATTAAATCCACAATCAACAATTCCCAATTGATTCCAACTCATCCAATGAATCAAAAATCAAAAATCCAAGACATTAGGGTTCTTATGTCTCTCGGCCAAGCCTCAACAATTGGGGAAAATTGTTCCAAACCATTTTTCATGAAATTGATCCAATCAATCTTCAATTAAACAACATTTAAGCATACTCAATCATCCAATTTCATCAAATCATGCTCAAATACATTTTACCCAATTTTAACCCTAAATCAAGTTTCATGCTCAACCTTGCTCTGATACCAATGTTGGGAAATCTCTAAGTCCCGAGGATCGATTATCAAGCATAAAACAACATGTGAATACATCGAGGAAGTTGCGGAATACTTACATCGATTGGTTGAGGTGATGCGACGAAGAACAAAAACTTTTTAAGCCATTTGAAGTCCTCCAAGGCTCACAGCAGTCCACTGGTTTTTGCTCCTCCAATAATCAGCAATGGTGATCTCCATCAAGCTCCAAGCTTTGTGTTGATTTCTTGCTCACATATGCGGTTTCCCTATCACCTTCTCAAGACTCCGATGTGTGCTAGCACTCTGATTTTGCAACAAAATCACCACATTTCTATTTCTTGGCTCTCGGCAATGGCCAAAACCAGAAGAGAAAAACTGCCCTTTGGGCGTGAGAGGGAGAGGAAGAAAAGAGAGAGTGAGTTATGTTGGTTTTGTGTATCTAATACACTTTTTATCAAAACCAAAATTGTAAAAACCTTTTTCCAAAAAAGTCAAACATAATTTTGGAGCCAAAAGCATTTAATGCCATCCACCAACTCATATCAATCACAAGTGACATGTTGTCAATCACTCAAAGTGACTAGATATCACATCAATCAAAGTGACGAATGATTTGACGTTTGATGTGACTTGCGGGCCGCACTTGAATTCGAAATGCGAGTGCGCTCGCAAACACTCTCGGGCTCGGGTTCGCTAATTCCAAATTAACGAATTTTCCGTTGCGATGTAATTAAATAATTGTGCCTAGCAAAATTACTATTCACATCGCTAACGAATTAATTCTAAATTAACTCGTTCGCCTGAATTAAAATCTAATTTCAATTCCGCGTCGAAATCCAATTTCGTATAATATATTGAATATATTATTTTATCGATTAATTCCAAATTAATCGTTTTCTCTCTTTAAATGATATTTTATCCCAGATAAAATATCTCCGCAATTAATCTCAGATTAATATTCTCTCTCATTTAATTAATCACAGATTAATAAAGTGTGAGTCATACGTCATCGGTGAATCTTCGGGAAGCGACCAATGAGATCCACAGATATGTTGCCAGTAAATTCAGTCGTCGGACTATCCGAACACGTAAGTACCTAGTACTACGTTTGTACCGATTTACAAGACAAGGTTGGCTTCTAGCAAAGCGCCATGCCTACCCAATTCTCCAGAAATATCCTTACAGGAATATGTGATCTATATCAAGCGTAGTATACGTAGTATTGCGTATTTTGATCTAGTATCGGATGTCACGTGGAAGGCTTGGAGCTGGAAATGTGTCTGCCCCGAACGAAGCACATATCGAATCTCTGGTAACTAGTCTCTATAATCGGATAAACATGACCTAGTCATAATATCCGGATAGCTGCAGCATATAAGAGAACGAGTTCCGTATCCTACTTGACCATCATCTCCACTATGACTGGAGTGATACTTCCTTCTTGACATCACACCCAACACACTACGATTCTCAATATACCCAGCAGAGGCGTACACAGAACCTGTTAAAGCCCTGGATGACCTAAAACGAAAGTATATTGATTGTCGCAAGTATTAGCGGTGCAAGTCTCAGGTTAAGACGAAATACAACTACCCTGATTCAGACTTCCATAGACACATAGTCATACTACCAATGGAATTCTGAGGGGTCTATCCAGAGCGAAGCTATTTTTCCGTACCATCGGTAAAACACAACCTCCTACTACACTTGCATGAGTATCATATACCCAAATATATGAGAACTATACCGTTATGCCCTCACAACGCGCACAAGTGTAATACTAGTCTTTTACGCATTATCGATGTCCAATCTCGATAATACTCTGACTAGGGATATTTAATGATTAAACCTTCGTGGATTGATACTGTCTCATATCATCTCAATCCAGGAACTAATCATATGGACCTCATATCATTTATATATCTTGGTGATCTAATCACAAATGATAAGAGAGCAATCTCCTTTGTCACATAGTTAATTTGTACAACAACACCATGATCTGTACAAATAGTGACGCTATGGGTCATAACTGTCCAACAAGAGGATGACTCTCATTTGCAAAGGGAGAACTAAAAAAAAACCTCTCTCTTACAAATATCTATCTACTATTTCTTGTGTTTGTTTTGATACCGAGCAAAAATTCGTGAATTTGGTGTGAGTATACCAATCAACTTTTGTGCATACCGATTGAGATAGAAATTTATCTGGGCTGTTTTATCATGGAGACGACGGGGCCGATTACTGCTAGCACAATATCCTGGGCAGAGCCGCGAATCATCTTAAAGAGAGCGACATAGTCTGCGACTCAACCCAGTTGATTTCTTAATTTCCTAGTATACGATAACATTGTTCTGCAACTCATAATCTGTATCTACAATTTTAAGACGTCTCATATCTGCCATGTTTGTTTCTGCTACTGCTGCTATGAACACTATTGCCTTTGATTCTGCTGCTGTAGACTTGAACAAACCATTTCGTTTTCAAGGGTTTCATTTTAAACGTTGGAGACTAAAAATGATGTTTTTCCTTACCATTAAAAAATTAGCAAATTACTGTGTCTCTGAAAAAACTGAATTGCCTGATGACCCTACCGTAGTCCAAATCAGGGAGCATGAAACTTGGGAAGAGAATGACTTTGTATGCAAAAACTACATACTTAATGGTTTGTCTGATGAATTGTATGATATATATAGTTCTAGGAAAACTGCTAAGGATGTTTGGGATGCCCTTCAGAATAAATATGATACTGAAGAGGCTGGTTCTAAAAAATATGATGTTAGTCGTTACCTTAAGTATCAAATGGTAGATGACAAATCCGTAGAAACCCAATCCCATGAACTGCAAAAAATAGCCCATGAGATTATATCTGAGGGTATGTCTCTAGATGAACAATTCTAAGTAGCTGCTATAATTGATAAACTACCCCCATCCTGGAAAGATTTTAAAGGTACCCTTAGGCATAAAACTAAGGAATTTTCCCTTGAAAGTTTGATTACCCGCCTTCGCATAGAAGAGGAAGCCCGCAAACAGATCAAAAAGAAGAAATCCTAGTTGTGTCAAACAATAAAAAACCTGCCTCAGTAGTCCTGAAACCTAATGGTAAAAATATGAAGAAAAAGTATCCCCCTAAGAACAACAAAAACCATAATCACCAAAATCCCAACAACAATACTCAAAATAACCAGAACAAGCAACAAACTCCCTCAAGAAATGGAAATGGACAGTTCAAATGCTACAATTGTGGCAAGCTAGGGCATCTTGCTCGGAACTGCCGGAATAAGCGTTCCGCTCCACAAGCGAACCTTACCGAATACCAACTTGTTGCTATGATCTATGAGATCAACATGGTTGGTGGATCCGAGGGTTGGTGGGTTGACACTGGCGCTTCTCGTCATGTCTACTATGATTGTGCTTTGTTCAAGTCCTATGCGGAAGCTGCGGACAAGAAAGTGCTGTTGGGTGACTCCCACACCACTATGGTTGCTGGGACTGGTGACGTGGAACTGAAGTTCACCTCTGGGAAGACCATTATTCTCAAGGATGTGTTGCACACTCATGAGATAAGGAAGAACTTGGTTTCAGGCTATCTCCTGAACAAGGCTGGGTTTACACAAACTATAGGGGCTGATTTGTATACTCTCACCAAAAATAATATTTTTGTGGGAAAGGGTTATGCTACTGATGGAATGTTCAAACTTAATGCTGCTATTAATAAAATGAATTATTCTGCTTATATGTTGTGTTCTTTTAATGTTTGGCATGCTCGACTTTGTCATGTTAATAAAAGAATTATTAAAAACATTAGTAACTTAGGCTTAATTCCTGGATTATCCTTGAATGATTTTGAAAAATGTGAATTCTGTAGTCAAGCAAAAATCACTATAACACCACATAAATCTGTAATTAGAGAATCTGAACCATTAGACTTAATACATTCAAATATTTGTGAATTTGGTGGAAAATTGACTAGAGGTGGAAAAAGATACTTTATTACATTTATTGATGACTGTTCAAACTATGCTTATGTTTATTTAATGAAAAATAAAAATGAAGCATTTGATATGTTTAAAATATTTCACTCAGAAATTGAAAATCAATTTAATAGGAAAATTAAAAGATTCTGTAGTGATAGAGGCATTGAGTATGACTCTACACTTTTTAATGAATATTATAAATTGCATGGTATTATTCATGAGAAAACGCACCTTATTCTCCTGAAATGAATGAAAAGCCGAAAGGAAAAATAGAACTTATGCTGAAGCTGTAGTTTCTATTTTACTTAATTCTGGTGCTGCCTCTTTTTGGTGGGGAGAAATTTTATTAATTGTTTTTTATGTCTTGAATAGAGTGCCCAAGTCAAAAGATAAAGTTTCACCTTATGAAATTTTGAAAAAAGAAAACCGAACTTGTCTTACCTTAGAACTTGGAGCTGTCTTGCCTATGTTAGAATCTCTGACCCTAAAAGGATTAAACTTGCGAGTAGGACATATGAATGTGTTTTCATTGGTTATGTTGTGAATAGTAAATCATATAGATTTTATGATTTGAAAAATCATGTTGTGGTGAATCTGTTGATGTTGTGGTTGAATCTGTTGATGCTGATTTCTTTGAAAATAAATTTCCTTTTATTTAGAAGAATAGTGGGGGCTCGTCCTCTAGTATTAATCCAAAAATACAAGTTAATGAATCTGATAAAGAAATAGAACCTATACCTAGAAAAAGTAAACGGTCTAGAACAGTTAAAGATTTTGGTCCTGACTTCTATGCTTACACATTAGAAGAAGATCCCTCTACTCTAAAAGAAGCATTGTCATCTTTAGATGCTGATTTGTGGCAAGAAGCAATAGAAGATGAAATGAATTCTTTAGAGACTAATAGGACTTGGCATTTAGTAGATTTACCTCCAGGTTGTAAGACTATAGGATGTAAATGGATACTTAAAAAGAAATTAAAACCAGATGGTTCAGTAGATAAATACAAGGCTAGACTTGTTGCTAAAGGGTATAGACAATGAGAAAACATAGATTTATTTGATACTTTTTCACCTGTAACTAGGATTACATCTATTCATGTGCTTATTTCTCTAGCTGCTATCCATGATCTTGTTGTGCATCAAATGGATGTTAAAACTGCTTTTTTGAATGGAGAATTAGAAAAAGAGATTTATATGGACCAACCTGAAGGTTTTGTTATACCTGGTGAAGAAAATAAAGTTTTTGTAACTTGATAAATCTCTATATGGCTTAAAACAGGCACCGAAACAATGGCATGAAAAATTCGATAATCTAGTTATAGCAAATGGATTTCAGGTGAATGAAAGTGATAAATGCATATATTATAAATCGGAAAATGAGATGTGTTCTATTATATGCTTGTATTGTAGGAAACGCTTTCCCTCGCGCAACGGAAGCGATTAGGCTCACGGATCGAACTTGAAAATTTTTTAGCTCCTTCATTTGCTTGGCCGAACCACACCAATGGATTCACTGATGTTTTGGACAAAATCTCAGCTCCGGAATAGCCCCGAAACAGTCCCCGAACAGCCCTTGAACTGTAGTGAAATAACGGACTGTTTTGGACACGTTATGGGCGCGAACTGCACCCAGTTTCAGGTCTGATTTGCGCCACTCACTGCTCAATTTCAGATCTGATTTTTCTCCAAAAATCAATCCTAACACAGCCCTAAAATTATCCTAAAGTGTTTCCCAAAATCCCGAATGAAAACCAAACAAAACAGAGCTCCCTGAGAACTTGTATCTACGCAAATTGCAGGGATTCCAGGGGCTGGTTGCCGTGACTTGTGTTAAGTATTTGGGGGGTTTTTCAACGTCACGAGGTCTTCCGAACTATGTCTCGACACTAACGGAGGGTAGTGTGGGCTACACTCACAAATTAATCTCTAAACGGTTTAGAGAATAATCAAACACACCGAAAATAATTCTCAACTCTTGATAGCTTGGAGAAGGAGATGGAGGCTAGGGTTTCTAATGAATTGTGTATTAAAATAAATCATAATTTTTCTTTTATACTTATGGTTAATTCGTTTCATTAAACAAATCAACCACTAGTCTCTCATTCCTCTTGAAAATTCGGCCAAGGGGGGGATTAGGAATCCTTGTTTTATTTTGCTTCCAAAATAAACAAATCATACTCCCTTTAGGACTCCAAATTTTCGGCCAATGAGGATTTAATTTGGATTTGATTTTGTTTCGAAAACAAACAAATCATATTCCTTATCCAATAAGGAATCCTACCTTGGTAATAATCCTTAGCCTTATTAAATTATATCATATATAATTTAATGTTCTAATTTAATAATTATCATATATAATTATTAATACTTTATATTAACTTTTAATATAAAGTCTCATGTGTGATATAATTATTATTAATCATATTAATAATATTTATTCCTTTTGTGAGTATATAATTGGACCATCCAATTATATTAGCTCCGCTATAGTAAATCGAGCTAGCACGGGGACAAGTGGACCTACGGTTCTGAGCTTTATAATCTCGAAATATTAATTAAGCTCTTAATTAAATATTACGAACTATTAACTCCGGGTTATTCCACTAAAAACTCGAAGTTGCACTCTCGTCGCCGTAGATGAAATATAAGGCCGAACAAAGTCGGTGTCCACCGATATAGTCATTGCATACGAATTGATCCTTCACGAATATCTCATAATTAGAGCCTGGTCATAATGTCCGTTATACCCCTTAATTATTTTATCTTAAGTACCATTGATTATCTAATGAATGATTCATTCATAACTGTTATGAATATTAATCTTTCTATTCGTAATAGAAAGACTTGAGTGCTCTAATCGTTCAAGTACCGAATCAACCCTTAAGAGAGATATTCATCTACTTCTCGCAAGAAGAAGTGAATTCCATGTCTATGTAAAATATTCCCAGCTACATAACAGACTATCCCAAAGTACGTAGTTATTGGTTGGGATTGCTACACCAACCTCACCTTTGTAAATCAAAGGACACAACCCGTTATGCAGGAGTTCGTAGTATACTCAGGATTAAGATCAATCCATATATGAACATCAAGTAGATCGAAATGACTTTCTTTGTTTAACGGATATTATAAGAATGTCATTTCTATCTAGGCCCAGTCCTATATGATCACATCATATAAGGTGCCTCCATTCTCATGTCTCTACATGGATGATCCGGATTAAGATCGTCATCCAAATATAGAATGGACCGCAGCTATAGATAAACCACAAACAAAGTACCCGGTTTGTTTACTTTCTATGGACTATTTAAGATTACTAATTTCAGTCTTAAATCCTCTGGTGCATGATGTTCATACACCAAGTCTGAAGGTACATAAGTAATCTACGGTATTTATGAAGATATACAATATGCGATATTGAACAAACAATTAGATAAATGAATAATGCATCCTTTTATTTCTAAACACATGAAGCCGTTTACATCACATGTAGCTCTAGGGCATACATCCCAACAATCTCCCACTTGCACTAGAGCAAATGGGACATGTCTCGCAAACCTAGACCATCTAGGTGACCATCAAACACTTTAGCCGGCAAGGTCTTTGTAAACGGATCAGCAAGGTTCTCTACGGATGCAATCTTTGTGAAGGTAATGTCGCCTCTCTGCACTATCTCCCGGATGAGATGATATTTCCTCTCTATATGCTTTCCCCTCTTATGGCTTCTTGGTTCTTTGGAGTTTGCCACTGCTCCACTATATCGCAATAGAGGGTGAGTGGTTTATCCATATCTGGAACAACTTCCAGATCTCCCAAGAATTTACGGAGCCAGACTGCTTCTTTAGCTGCTTCACAAGCCGCTACATATTCAGCCTCCATGGTGGAGTCGGCAATGTAAGATTGATTTATACTCCGCCAAATAATAGCCCCACCACCTATGGTGAACACTGATCCAGATGTTGATTTCTTGGAATCGCCATCTGTCTGAAAACAGAATCTGTATATCCTCTTAGGATCAATATCCCTCCAGAATATACTAGCATATAATCTCTTTTCTCTTTAATATTTGAGAATGTGTTTCACAGCACCAGGATCCAATCCCGGATTGACTGAAACCTACTGACTGCTCCCACTGCAAAACAGAGGTCCGGTCTCGTGCATAATATGGCATACATGAGACTACCAACTGCTGATGCGTAGGGATATGTCTCATTTCCTCAACGACTTGAGGTGTCTTAGGAGACTGTTCTTCGACAATGAATTCCAGCCGATAGGCAGATTGCCTTTCTTGGAATTCTGCATCCCGAATCGCACAAGAATCTTTCGATGTAGGATGCCTGAGACAATAGCTAATAGTCGTTTCTTCGATCTCGAAGTATCTGGATCCCAAAACAAACTTGCATTTCCCAATCTTTCATTTGGAATTGCTCAGCTAGCTAGGTTTTTTTACGTCTGATAATATTGTTGAATTTTTCTAAGGTCCCAAGATCAAATCAAGACATAAAAACATGCATGAATACATCAACGGAGGTAGCGGAATACTCACATTGATCGGTTATGTCGATTTGAAGACGAATCAAGGCCAAAAACGTACTGCCTTGCTCACGCCACTGCAACCAGTCCATGCTCACTGTCTTGGCAGTTTCGGGTCTCAAAACGAAGCTCCAAACTCCGTCGGATGAGTCCCGCCTCATGGTCGAACCTCCCTACCACCTTCGCAAGACTCGTAGTGTGCTAGCACTTGCGGTTTTCACCATGAAAACCCAACCCTTGCTTCCCTTTGTGTCACGTTTTTCTGGTTCAAAACCAGTCCCAAAATTCTGTTTGGCGTGAGAGAAGAGAGAAAATGAGAGAGTTGAAGTTATTGTGTATTAAGTTAAAATGATTTACCAAAAATCAATTATATTTATGCCATAATATTTATTAAATTAATAATAAATTTATGACACAAAACATGCAATGGCTTAGAGTGTCAAACACTCAAACTCCATGCAATACATTGAGTGCAATGTACACAATCTACATGCAAAGCATTAGAATGACATGTGTCATGTGGGCCCCACACGTTTCCAAATGAAAGTGGGCCCACGTGCACTCACGCGTTCGGGTTCGATATTTCCGAAATACCGAGCTTACGTCGCGACGTTAATTCAATCGAATTTAAATAAATAATTGCGCCTGGCGAAATTATTATTTACGTCGCTAACGAATTAATTCTAAATTAACTCGTTTGCCCGAATTAAAATCTAATTTTAATTCCGCGTCGAAATCTAATTTCGTCTAATATATCGAATATATTAATTCATCGATTAATTCCAATTAATCGTTCTCTCTCTTTAGACGACATTTTATCCCGGATAAAATATCTCCGTTATTAATCCTAGATTAATTTTCTCTCTCTTCTGTATAATCCCAGATTATTCAAGAGTGCGAGTTGTGCGTCATCGGTGGATTATCGGGAAGCGACCCATGAGATCCCCGGATAATCTGGCAGTAAATACGGTCGTCGGAGTATCCGAATCACGTACGTACCAAGTACTACGTTCTACCGATTTACGAGACAAGGTCGACTCCTAGCAAAGCACCAAGTCTACCCAATTCTCCGGACATATCCATCAAGAATATCTAGATCTGTATCAAGCGTAGTATACTAATGTATTGTGCATATCGGCCCAGTATCGGATAGTCACGTGCTAGGGCTGGGGCTGGATAAGTGTCTGCCCCGTCCGAAACACATATCGGATGTCTGGTAACTAGTCTCTATAATCGGATATTCATGACCTGGTCATAATATCACGATTGGATGCGCATCACTTAAGAGCACTAATACCGTATCCTGCGTGACATCATCTCCATATGACTGAAGTGATACTTCCGTCTTGACATCACATCCAATACACTACGATCTCTGATAAACCCAGAAGTGGTGTACACAGAACGGTTAAAGCCCTGTACCACCAAACCAAAGTCTACCGATTGTCGTAAGTATTAGCGATGTAAGTCTCAGGTTAAGACTATACACACCTACCTTGATTTCGGCCTCCCATAGACACATAGTCATAATACCAATGGGATTCCGAGGGGTCTATCCAGAGCGAAGCTGTTTCCCGTACCATCGGTGAAACACGACCTCCTATCGCACTTGCATAAGTATCCAATACTTATATATATGAGAACTATGCCGTTGTGCCCTCACAACGCGCACAAGTGCAATACTAGCCTATTCCGCATTATCGATGTCCAGTCTCGATAATACTACGGCTAGGGATATTTAATGATTAATCCTTCGTGGACTGATACTGTCTCATATCATCTCAATCCAGGAACTAATCATAGGGACCTCTCTTCATTTATATATCTATGGTGATCTAATCACAAATGATGAGAGTGCAATTTCCTTGTTACATAGTTAATTTGCTACAACAACACAATGATGTGCAAATAGTGACGCTATGGGTCATATTATCCAACAATCTCCCACTTGGCACATAGCCAGTCACTCAAGTGTCCTACACCCGAACTATGTAAGGTTCGCTCAAATTGCTGAGGAAAGGTTTTCGTCAGCGGATTTGTTGATTATCGTCTGACGCGATTTATACGATCATCACATCGCCACGATGTATGATCCGAACGAATCAGATGATATAGAAGTATATATCTGGATCGTCGATGAGACCTTTAATTCCTTAGCCTTGTGCTGACGCCTAGCTCAGCTGCTAACAGAACTATATCTAATCTAATTAGATTTATTTCGACCCAAATGGCTTCTATTGCTGCCTCAGCTGCAGCAATAATCCGCATTTGTTGTTTATTCGGCAACAGTTATCTTGCTCGGAAGATTTCCAGCTCACTGTCCCGTTATTCAAACTTTATAGTACCGTAGTATTTAATCGTTTGGAAACTTGCTGCAGTGATCCCAGTCACTTCAAGTTCTCCTTCTCCATAGTTTAAGATAGCATCTTTAGTTCTCAGATACTAACAGATGTTCTTAACTTCAATCCAGTGACTATCACTTGGATTGACCCGATTGTGACTCCATATGCTCGAAGCGTATGAGACACCAATACAAGTACATTTTAAATGTACAATTTCCCAGAGAGTGTTAACAAACTCCAAATCTATCCCAGTAGATCTTTATTCCTTGAATAAAGGTTGTTACTCCCCAGAATTCTACGGAGAATTTCTATGAAAGAATATCTATGAAAGCCAAGCTTTCACCAATTGCTTTATGGGAATTTAACTGTCAGTGCGCTCCCACTAACCTCCTTATATACACAAGAATTATTTCGTTTTGAGTCAAATCATAAACCATTATGATTATTTCAAAACGACAGTTCCAAGAACCTTATGCTTGCATCAATCCAAACATGGATCGAATAACCCGCAAACCTTGTTTGTCGGTTATACAAAATCGTCAGGATGTTGTAAACATCCTCCAAAAGGTTTCCTTTTCAGGAAAGCGATTTTGATTTGTAACTGACATATTTCATAAATGAAATATACAGTTATCAACAAGCATCTTCAAAATGGATTTACCATGGCAACAGGTAAAAGGTTGAACCGTTATTAACACAATGTTGATAACGATACCTTTCCGTCAAAAGCTAGCTTTGTACGTTGGTATGTTGCCATCCATGTATGTCTTCCTTGAAGACGTTTAATGTACCATAGGCACAATGCCTTGTGGTACAACAACTAGTATCCAAATAGTTGTTATACATGGAATCCATTTCGGATCATGGCACTTTGCCATAACAGGAGTCGATACCTCGTATCACTTCCTCAAACGTAGTCGGATGGACACCTTCATAAGATTGACATCTTTATGAGGTTAGATCAGAAACCCATACCCTAGGTTGTTTTCTGACTCTATCCGATCTACTAGTTTCTTGTGTATTTGAAGATTAATGGTATAGTTTCATCATAGATGAACTATTTGTGTTCCATTAAGGACTTCGTGCCTTGAACAGTATTACTCCGATTTTCATCGAGTATCACTATCCTCCCACTGACCACTGCATATCGGTATTCCTCTCAGGAAAACCGCATGGTGAGCAACAATTACATTGTTCTCATGTGGATTTATAAGTACTATACTTAAGGTTTCCCTTAGGATAACCTATATTGGCACTTATCCAATTTGGGTCCTTAGTTTGGTATCATCCAAACGCTATGCCTGCATACCCAAATTATCAGGAATGAGAAACCTCGTTTCTTCCCTGTTCATATCCTATATGATATCTGTCAAACAGATTTATATGGAACCTTATTCTAAATAAGTTTTGCACTGTTAATACATATCCTGTTGAAGGAAATTGTAGCTCAGAGCGACTCGTGATAAACCTTATCATGTCCAACAAAAATTCGGTTTTAGTTCGGACACACACCGTCTAACTGACGTGTCTCGGGAGGAGTCCTCATATGAAAGAATACCGTACTCTTTCATTTATATATGAAACTTACTGCTTAAGTATTTTCCATTTCGGTCTTACCGTGGCGGAATAACACTATAGCCGATCTGTTTGTTTTCTTCGTGTCGAAACTTCAAAGTTTCCGATCTGTGTTCTTCAAAAGAAACACATAACCACAACGTGATGCTACATCCGTTAAGGTCACGAAATATTCATGTTCACATCTAGCCTAGCTAGATATGGGCCCACTTAATTCACCATGAATAGGGCTAACAGATCGGTGGCCCTTTTACTATTACCAAGTAAATAGTATTTTAGGTATTTAACCTAATAAACTAGATTCGTAGACCTTATTTGAATAGTCAAATCAGTCCTAGTACCCACTCTTAAAAGTGTGGATATACGAGTCTTGTTTAATTGTGTCCTAGACAACAATGCCACAAATAAGTCTCTATTGATCAAATCAATTTGAGCTATTTATTTGTCATTTATATGTTTGAGATTTTATTATATTCAAAATATAAATTCTGTTATTTACATCCAATGTATTTATCTCAGTATCATCTTTATATAATGAAACACTTTAGTGTTCTAGAATATAAAGGTTTTATCCGCAATGGATTAAACACTGATATAGAGATAATGTCTCTAGTCAAACTAGTTACATTATAACATTTCCTAATTTAAGTACATACCCAAAGGGTAGTTCCTAAACTTAGGTATCTACGGTCGAAACAGCGACTTTCGTCCCGTTTCCGATTCGCAGAGAAATCTCGGCTTGAAGCCAGTATCCAGCTCACAGCGGATTCTGAACGTCAATACATATATTTTATGTACCACACTAAGTATTTAAAATCCAATTTCAATACTAGTAGTAAACATAACTTTGACAAATATTTTTAAAGTTAGAGCCTCGCCCTTCTTTAATTCCTTCGTGTCTTCCATATCCAAATGGTAGTCACTTTGGGATATGTCAATTATCCTTTTCAATATTTCACAAACCACCTTGGGTTTTAGAATATCGAAACGATGTGCACCTTGTGCTACATGCCCAATTGCAAACTTTGACTTTTCTCCACTAGAATAGTCAATTAATTCTCCAAGAATTATTAATTGCAATTTTAATACTTTTAAATCTAAAGATAGATTTATTATAAGTATATTAATTAAGCACTAAAGTCATCATCACATAAATCTTCCAAAGACTTTATGCTCTACTATTTGCTTAATTATGGGCTTAGTCATAATAAGTTATTTTATCAAATAAATTAACCTATTATTAATTCCCAATTGAAAATTAAATCATTTAAAACATTTAATCCAAGGATTATATATTTTAAATATTCAACTTTTCAATTCTTTCTTGATTTCAATAGTCCAACTATTTAATCAATTTAATAAGGTACTATTTATTATAATGATTACAATAATCCAATTATTTAATCAACTATAATTTTAATATTGATTACTATAATCCAATTATAAAATCAACTATCATTTTAATTCAATTATATTGATTACTATAATCCAATTATAACAACTATATATTGAATGAGTTTGTATATAGTCCAACTATATATATAATTTAAAACAACATAAAATATTAGTCCAACTAATACTTTTAATAATATGACGAGTAAAATAAATGAGCGTGTTTAGCGAGTATTCGAACGAATGTTGCAAATTCAATACTTGCCTCCCACTATTTTTCGTCGAGCCTCTAACCCTCTGTCGAGTACTCGGGAAACCGTGTTTCCTAGTGGGCTAGGATCCCGTTAAATATCACACAATCTTGACTTTGGCCAACAAATTGTATGATAATTAACTAGGTAGATCTCGAAGATCAATTGGATCTCATCCAACTCCTAGATCCAGTAGGTGGACATCCAAGTCCCAAACATATATCTTTATATGCCTATACATCGAATTATACCCTAACCTTTTTCCTCTGAATCAACTAGGCCTTGGCTTTGGCACAACAAACCTAATGATCCAGTCAAGCGCGGACCCATTGACATGGAAGCTTCGTAATCAATGTCAATGGACAAGAAGTGGTCTTGACTTTGGCCAAAACACCAACTTGGACACGACACCGATATGGAACAAAGCCTCGTGATTAAACACATCTTTGACGGACAAGGGCTTGACTTTGGCCAACAACCCCTGCCAATCTCGGATCTTGAGTAAGAATCACTCAATGGAAGGAAAATAAACGCTTGATATTTAACGAGGGTTTTTCGCGTGCAAATTGGCTACCAATTTAATTATCTTTGTTAAGGTCTCATCATCATACACCCTTAAACATGCATTCTAAATACATAATAAAGCGAGTATGAAATAAAATAATAATGATATGCGGATGGATACTTTACACATTGATCCTAGATCAAATCTCTCCCTTTCTCACTCAAGCTAGCACTTGTACTACTTCTACCCGTTACACTACACTTCTAAAGAAACCTCATATACATAGAGGGGAATAGGTGAGAAGAGAATACAAAGAGAAAGAAGGTGATAAGGCTGGACACGCAGGTCCAATTTAATAAATCGAATTTATTACAACAATTTCTAAAATTGCCCACCCGACTAATATCCATCCGATATACATTATTCATTCAACACAACCACGTATTCACACACATAAGCATGCTATCAATCAATCTAATCAAATTAATTAATCTGATAATTAAGTGATCATCCAATGTTCAAACAACGATTTGATTTTGTTCGAGTCAAACTCGTTTTTGCGAATAAGTACTTAAAGTACGAATTCATGAATTAAATTAAACTACATCATTAAATCTAATTTAACATGTATTTAATACTAATTCACTATTCAATTCCAAATTAAATATTACACTTTATTTAATAAACCTTTTACGATTTAAATTCCAAATCTAATCGTAACGCGTCTCAAAGACCGATTAACGTCCAACGTCAATTCAATTAAAGTCCAATGGGCTTTTGATTGATTTCTTAAGGCGTGGACTTTTGGTCAACTCGGGTCAAACCGATAACCAAAGTCCAATCCGGGATTTACCCCATAAGCCCATAAATCAATCTTGGCCCATTAGGCCCAATTGAACTTTAAAGGTTCATTAAGTCGCATTTGGGCTTTATGGTCAAGGTTTTGGGCCCAATTGGATCCAATCCATTTGGCCTAAACCAAACTTGATAAATCAAGCCCAATAGGCCCAAATACAACATTTAAATCCAATTTCCAAAATTAGGCCCAAATAATTAAATTCAAAAATCCAATTTCCCAATTTAATTACCAAAGTGTATTACATGATTAATCAACTAAATCAACATTTCTAAAACACCATATTAGTCCAATTAATCATGCTTGAATTCATTATCATATGTCAACACACAAATTGAAAAATCAAACCCATCTACATGCTTAAGGTCTCGGCCAAGGGAGTGATTTCATGTCCATTCGGTTTCAATCCATTAATCCGCAATCGACATTAAATACATTTCCCGAATGATTTCCAATACATCCAATTATCAAAATCAAAATTTACCAAGACATTAGGGCATATATACCATTCGGCCAAGGTAAGATTTTGGGGATTTTTGTCCAATTCGAAATCCAATCCAATTCGATTCCAATTAACATCAACCTAATCGATTTCTAACTCATCAATGAATTAAAAATCAAAAAATCCAAGATCCCAAAATTCAATTGACATTCGGCCAATGGCATTAATTTTGGGGAAAATAATTCCAAATCATTTTTCATCAAATTAGTCCAACCAAAATGAATTAAACATGTTATAAGCATACTCAAACAATCAATTTATTCAAATCATGCTCAACAACATTTACCCAAATTTTAAGCCCTACATTTTTCATGCTTGCAACATTAGCTCTTGATGCCATTGTTGGTTTTTCTAAGGTCCCAAGATCAAATCAAGACATGAAAACATGCGTGAATACACAACGAGGTAGCGGAATACTCACATTGATCGGTTATGTCGATTTGAAGACGAATCAAGGCCAAAAACGTACTGCCTTGCTCACGCCACTGCAACAGTCCATGCTCACTGTCTTGGCAGTTCGGGTCTCAAAACGAAGCTCCAAACTCCGTCGGATGAGTCCCGCCTCATGGTCGAACCTCCCTACCACCTTCGCAAGACTCGTAGTGTGCTAGCACTTGCGGTTTTCACCATGAAACCCACTCCTTGCTTCCTTATGTGTCACGCCTTTCTGGTTCAAAACCAGTCCCAAAATTCTGTTTTGGGCGTGAGAGAAGAGAGAAAATGAGAGAGTTGAATTGTGTTTAAGTTAAAATGATTTACCAAAAATCAATTTATATTTATGCCATAATTTTATTAAATTAATAATAAATTTATGACACAAAACATGCAATGGCTTAGAGTGTCAAACACTCAAACTCCATGCAATGACATTGAGTGCAATGTACACAATCTACATGCAAAGCATTAGAATGACATGTGTCATGTGGGCCCCACACGTTTCCAAATGAAAGTGGGCCCACGTGCACTCACGCGTTCGGGTTCGATATTTCCGAAATACCGAGCTTACGTCGCGACGTTAATTCAATCGAATTTAAATAAATAATTGCGCGGCGAATTATTATTTACGTCGCTAACGAATTAATTCTAAATTAACTCGTTTGCCCGAATTAAAATCTAATTTTAATTCCGCGTCGAAATCTAATTTCGTCTAATATATCGAATATATTAATTCATCGATTAATTCCAATTAATCGTTCTCTCTCTTTAGACGACATTTTATCCCGGATAAAATATCTCCGTTATTAATCCTAGATTAATTTTCTCTCTCTTCTGTATAATCCCAGATTATTCAAGAGTGCGAGTTGTGCGTCATCGGTGGATTATCGGGAAGCGACCCATGAGATCCCCGGATAATCTGGCAGTAAATACGGTCGTCGGAGTATCCGAATCACGTACGTACCAAGTACTACGTTCTACCGATTTACGAGACAAGGTCGACTCCTAGCAAAGCACCAAGTCTCCCAATTCTCCGGACATATCATCAAAGAATATCTAATCTGTATCAAGCGTAGTATACTAATGTATTGTGCATATCGGTCCAGTATCGGATAGTCACGTGCTAGGGCTGGGGCTGGATAAGTGTCTGCCCCGTCCGAAACACATATCGGATGTCTGGTAACTAGTCTCTATAATCGGATATTCATGACCTGGTCATAATATCACGATTGGATGCGCATCACTTAAGAGCACTAATACCGTATCCTGCGTGACATCATCTCCAATATGACTGAAGTGATACTTCCGTCTCGACATCACACCCAATACACTACGACTCTCTGATAAACCCAGAAGTGGTGTACACAAACCGTTAAAGCCCTGTACCACCAAACCAAAGTCTACCGATTGTCGTAAGTATTAGCGATGCAAGTCTCAGGTTAAGACTATACACACCTACCTTGATTTCGGCCTCCCATAGACACATAGTCATAATACCAATGGGATTCCGAGGGGTCTATCCAGAGCGAAGCTGTTTCCCGTACCATCGGTGAAACACGACCTCCTATCGCACTTGCATAAGTATCCAATACTTATATATATGAGAACTATGTCGTTGTGCCCTCACAACGCGCACAAGTGCAATACTAGCCTATTCCGCATTATCGATGTCCAGTCTCGATAATACTACGGCTAGGGATATTTAATGATTAATCCTTCGTGGACTGATACTGTCTCATATCATCTCAATCCAGGAACTAATCATAGGGACCTCTCTTCATTTATATATCTATGGTGATCTAATCACAAATGACGAGAGTGCAATTTCCTTGTTACATAGTTAATTTGCTACACAACACAATGATCTGTGCAAATAGTGACGCTATGGTCATATTATCCAACAATATTCTTACATCATTCCCAATAGTAAGATTTCATCACGTATAAGACAAGAAAAACCACCTTCCTCAAGACGCGCTTGTATACACAAGGCTCATCAATATTTTGCTCAAAATTATAAGACTTGATCGTTGTATCAAATCTTATATTCCAAGGCGAGATGCCTGCTTGAGTCCATAAATGGACCTTTGCAGCTTGCAAACTTTTTGCTCTTGACCTTGGCGGTGAACCCTTCTGGTTGTATCATATGATACTTTCATCAAGATTGCCATTCAAGAATGCAGTCTTGACGTCCATTTGCTAGATTTCATAGTCATAATATGCGACTATGGATAGAAGAGTGCGGATGGATTTTTAGCATAGCTACTGGCGAGAAAGTTTTCCTCATAGTCAACTCCTCTTTCTGGTATAACCCTTGGCCACTAGTCTAGCATTGAAGTATGTACATTCCCATCTGATCCCCTCTTCTCTTGTAGATCCACTTGCAACCTATGGGCTTCACTCCATCAGGTTGGTCTACAAGTTCCCAGACTGAGTTGGAGTACATCGACTCCATCTCCAGGTTCATGGCTTTGCCATTCTTCTTTGTCAGGATCATCCATTGCACTACTATAGGTCAATGGATCATCTACACCATCTCTGGAGGTGACAACTTGTGCTTCTCCACCCCTAAGTAGCGATCAGGTTGTCGTACAACCCTCCCACTACGTCTGGGTGGTAGATCATTTGACTTGGAAGTATCTGACTATCAGATGTCGAAGGTGCTATGTATTTGTCAACTTTTGTTGACGATAGAGCCCTGGTCGAACCAGTAAGTAACTATCGAGTAACATTTTACTACGATGTTTGAACTCCCTCATGTAGTCCTCCTCTAGAAACGTAGCATTTGTCTATACAAATACTTTGTTATCATCGGGACTGTAGAAGAATCCTCCCCTACTTTCCTTCGGGTAGCCTACAAATAGGCACACCTGAGAATGTGGTTCCAACTTTGTAGTCTTATTCTCCAGCACATGTGCTGGACACCCCCATATGCGGAAATATCGTAAACTAGCTTTATGACCATTCCACAACTCTAAGGGAGTCTTAGGAACAGACTTAGATGGAACTACATTAAGGATATACATTGCGGTTTGCAGTGCATATCCCCAGAATGAACTAGGTAGTGAGCTATAACTAAACATAGATCTTACCATGTCTAGCAGGGTTCGATTTCTCCTTTCTGCAACACCATTTTGTTGTGGTGTTCCAGGTGTTGTGAGCTGGGATATTATCTCGTGCTCAACTAAGAATTCGTCGAAGTCTCTGTCGAGGTATTCCCTTCCACGATCCGATCGTAGAGTTTTGATTGTCTTACCTAATTGATTCTCAACCTCAGCACGATACTCTTTGAACTTTTCAAAGGTATCTGATTTATGATGCATTAGGTAGACATACCCATATCTTGAATAGTCGTCAATGAATGTGACGAAGTATTCGTAACCACCTCGGGCTTTTACATTCATCGGTCCGCAAACGTCCGAATGTATTAGCTTTAGTGGTTGATTGGTTCTTATACCTTTTCCAGAAAAAGGTATCTTGGTTATTTTTCCTTCTAGACAGGACTCACAAACTGGTAAAGTCCCGAGATTTAATTGGTTTAAGGCTCCATCCTTTATCAATCTATTTATTCGGTCAAGGTTGATGTGACCAAGTCTAAGATGCCATAGATATATGTCATCATGAGAAATCTTTTGCCGTTTCGTTTTTGGTTTTTCAACCTTAAACATTTCTGTGTTGAGCAGTGACTTATGCGTTAACGGTCTTAACACATACAAGTTATTTTCTGAGTTTCCTGTGCATATAGTCAATCCATTTCTACCAATAATAACCAATTCTATTAAAAGAAATAGAATAACCATCATCCATAAGTCTAGAAACAGAAATCAGATTCTTGCGGAAACCAGGAATGAATAACACATCGTTCAAATTTAAATAACTATTATTAATAAAACTTAAACTAGAAACTCCCACTGCTCTTGCTGAAACGGCATCCCCTGTCCCGACTCTCATGGTGTAGTCACCTTCAGCAAGGTCCCTCCATGAATCAAGTAGCTGTAAAGAAGAACAAACATGGTTAGTGGCCCCGGAATCAATAATCCAAGTGGATTTGTCATCCTCCACCAATAGAGATTCAATAACGAGTAAATCATATTTACCTGTTTCATTTCTCTCCTTTAGCTCAGCAAGGTATTTAAGACAGTTCATTTTCCAATGCCCATTCTTGTCGCAATGGAAACATTTTCCTTGAGGCTTGGAATCATTGGAGCCTTTCTTGTTCTTCTTTTTCATGGCTTTACCTTTAGCCTTTCCAGTGCCTTTCTTCTTCTTATTTGAAGATTTAGAAGATTCGGAAACATTTGCCTTTGCACTGGATTTACGAGGATCCACCAGCATTGACTCGTAATGGGTGAGCTCATTTAGCAGTTGGGTCAAAGTAAAAGTCAACTTGTTCATAACATAGTTGCTCTTAAACTACAAGAAACTCTTCGGAAGAGTATCCATGATCATGGTCACCTGGCTGCGCTCGTCAATACGAGCTCTATAGGTTTCAGCAGTATTGAGATAAGTCATCATCCTTAAGACATGCTCTCGGACTGATGTCCCATCCTTCATCCTAGCAGTCATCGCTGAGACCATGGCCTCATGGCATTGACGCTCCGAAGGTTGCCCAAACATGCCCTGCAATGACTCCATCATCTGTGATGCTAGAGCCATAGGTTCATGCTTTGCAGCAAGAACCTCAGACATCCCTGCTAGCAAGTAGCAGCGGGCTTTCTCATTTGCTGCGACCCATTTCTGATAGGTATCGCGCACAGCTTGGCCAGCATTTCTGGCCGGCTCAGGAGGACGTTCCTCCGTCAGGACAAACTTTAGGTCTTCACAGACCAGGATAGCGTTCATGTTACTTTTCCATTTTACATAATTTTCTCCGGTCAACTTATCATTTGAGAGAATGGAA
This sequence comes from Zanthoxylum bungeanum, assembly GCA_019454045.1. Classification (NCBI taxonomy): domain Eukaryota; kingdom Viridiplantae; phylum Streptophyta; class Magnoliopsida; order Sapindales; family Rutaceae; genus Zanthoxylum; species Zanthoxylum bungeanum. The sequence goes on along the minus strand of SKCR01019437.1, from coordinate 32,817 downwards.
ATAATTGGAGAAACCATGGCTGAAAATAAAATAAACATGCATTTAACATTCATTCATCGCATATTAAAATCATCAAAGAATTTTGGCATAAAATTAAACATGATGCATGAACCATGAATAATGAATAAGAAACCTAAAAGAATTACTATGCCACGAAGATCTATCATTCCCACAAGTAAGTGCCGCCGTAGGGTAGGTCAAGTACTTGCATGATAGATTGAGACAATCTCAGTTGTTTTAATATATACGGGAATAACTCTTATTCCTATATTAAACAACTACCATTTTTTTTATCAAGGAGTTTCATTAACAGTTAATAACTCCTTTGTGAGTGTAACCCGCCGTTTCGGGATTCTTTGACTTAACAAGTGAAGTGTCGCTGTAGGGTAGGTCAGTTCACAAGATACATCTAGGATCCCTATCCTTTCGGAACCCAAACTTGATATTGACCCAAAATGGACACCATCCGTAGGGGGACGAAAACAAAGCCGTCTCGAGGCGCCTTTTGAATCTCACGTTTTTGGACTAACAATGGAGATCGCGGGATGTACTGTCGTATATCCCTCTCCCACTCACTATTTTAAACTTAAGGTTTCTATCTAAAATATCTAATATTTTATCCTAACTAGTGTGGATAAACTTATGGCGGCTAAAGCATAATTTATTTATACTAGTTCGTCATAAGTGAGCTAATCAATTTTAACTATTAAAATTGTGTCACTAATATCCTATTTGTCTATACTAACAGTTTTACTCTATTAAACTAATTTAATTAGAGTGGTATAAGTGAGCTACAATATTTTAACCCTTAAAATACTAGGCACTTAAAAGTCTAAAAACATGGAATTCTAAATGGTCAAATTTTAATTAAACATTTTAATAAATCTTAGTGCGTTATAAAATTCAATGGTACGTGGAATTGTATCCCGAGTGCAGACCACATATCCGTCCATACGAATCGGCTATGGAATTTATATCCGGGTTTCCATCCTATATACCAATGGAATTTATTATGCACCAATTAAGTCCAATATATTAGAATTCAAGTTTTAGACACTTATTCCCATTAATCTAATTAATGATTTCAATGCATATCATTTTCTAACTTAAACATTTTAAATTACATAAAATCATAATTTATGTCTATAATGATAATGCATCTATGACATGTTATGGCAAGGAAAATGCACGAGTGGGCACCCTAGGCTATATGACATGTTATTCAAACAATTCGAAATAAACATACATATAACATAATAAAAATTATTTTGCATGACCGGGCTCTTATTTTTTCTATACTAATCTAATTAGTACAAAAGAATCACCAAGGCATTCCTTGGCCTTCAAATCCCGCTCCAAAGTGGTGTTGGCTCTCTTTGCGACTTCGGTGCTCCAAATTACAAAGAATTGAAACTTTACATTGAAAATTAAAATTACAACAAATATAAACAATGGCCTTATGGCCTTACATCCCAAAACCAAAACCAACTACAAAAATAAGAGCCAGAAAAAATTTACGACCAATGCAAAATCCATTCATCACATGAAATAACAAAACCATTCATCACATGAATATCACAATGTGCCCACTCATCTAAACATGCATATCATATTTATAACTCATATAAACATATTAAAACAGAAACTTTAAATGAAAAAGTGAAGGGTTGAGAGCACTTTTCAACCTCGCTCTTGATGCCAATTGTAGGAAACGCTTTCCCTCGCGCAGCGGAAGCGATTAGGCTCACGGATCGAACTTGAAAATTTTTTCTGCTCTTCCCTGCTGCTTGGCCGAACCACACCAGTGGATTCACTGATGTTTTGGACAAAATCTCAGCTCCGGAATAGCCCCGAAACAGTCCCCGAACAGCCCTTGAACTGCAGTGAAATAACGGACTGTTTTGGACACGTTATGGGCGCAAACTGCACCCAGTTTCAGGTCTGAATTGCCCCACTCACTGCTCAATTTCAGATCTGATTTTTCTCCAAAAATCAATCCTAACACAGCCCTAAAATTATCCTAAAGTGTTTCCCAAAATCCCGAATGAAAACCAAACAAAACGGAGCTCCCTGAGAACTTGTATCTGCGCAAATTGCAGGGATTCCAGGGGCTGGTTGCCGTGACTTGTGTTAAGTATTGGGGATGTTTTTCAACGTCACGAGGTCTTCCGAACTATGTCTCGACACTAATGGAGGGTAGTGTGGGCTACACTCACAAATTAATCTCTAAACGGTTTAGAGAATAATCAAACACACCAAAAAGAATTCTCAACTCTTGATAGCTTGGAGAAGGAGATGGAGGCTAGGGTTTCTAATGACTTGTGTATTAAAAATAAATCATAATTTTTCTTTTATACTTATGGTTAATTCGTTTCATTAAACAAATCAACCACTAGTCTCTCATTCCTCTTGAAAATTCGGCCAAGGGGGGATTAGGAATCCTTGTTTTATTTTTCTTCCAAAATAAACAAATCCTACTCCCTTTAGGACTCCAAATTTTCGGCCAAGGGGGATTTAATTTGGATTTGATTTTGTTTCCAAAACAAACAAATCCTATCCCTGATATGACTCCAAAAATTCAGCCAAGGTATGGGACAATTAGGATTTGATTTTGTTTCCAAAACAAACAAATCCTATTCCTTATCCAATAAGAAATCCTACCTTGGTAATTGTGGGACACAGAAACTGGACGACGCATGCTGTCCCGGGCTCGCGGCCCGGTCGGGAGTACGGAGTAGCCACGGGGACTAAACCGGAGAATAATGGAGTCGCCACCTGGTGTGAACCAGGAAAATGAGATTTAAGGCCGCACTCACCCCTCGCAAGGGAAGACCTCAAACCGTTGGGTTCGGAATGGTCCCTTACTTATGTCACTTGTAATGAAATGATTTATGTAATAATTTAATCAAGTTTAAGTAACACTTATTTCCAAGAGTATCATGCTTCTAAATTCACATGCATACATCAACAAGTTCATCTAAATTTACATGTAACACATATCCGAATTGCATACAGCCTATTAGTATGTAATCTATGTCTCAATTTGCATACATAAAGATTAACACACGGCAAGCATACAAGTTAATAAACACATTATACTCATACATGTGGGGAATACAGATGATCGACACCTACACAGTCTTGCATAATGCATAGAAACAATCAGGTTTATCATACGAAGGAATAGCTACTAGGGACAACTAGGTACGAAATCTGATGAAAATAACTCAGTTCAGTGGGCGCGCGTTCGTGAAGCGTTTGAGAACGCGTTCGAACGGAGCCTGACCTGATGCATGAAACACTAAGAAGATGCATGCCCGTTTGCGTAGCATTTGATAACACGTTCGAACGGTAAACAGAAGGTTCGCGTTCGTATAGCATTCGAGAACGCGTTCGAATGGAACCAGACCTGATGCATGATGGTACTAAGAAAGTGCGTGCGTGTTCGCGTAGTGTTTGTAAATGCATTCGAACGGTAAACAGAAGGTTCGCGTTCGAACAGAACCAGACCTGATGCATGATGAAACTAAGGAAGTGCGTGCGCGTTCGCGTAGCGTTTGTAAACGCGTTCGAACGGTAAACAGAAGGTTCGTGTTCGTATAGCGTTCGAGAACGCGTTCGAATGGAACCAGACCTGATGCATGCAATACATTCATAGGCAAACAAATCCACAATGTGGGACCTCACGTATCCGATTGAACTCATCTCACACCCAACCGGATATACACCAACTGGCGCGGCGAAGCATCATGGTAAAGGATTTTAACCCCTCCAAATAGGGGACCTTTAATTCGACTTACTAAGCCCATGCGCTCGATCGCATCATGCATACAAAGAATAAAGAAACAATAATACCAAACTTAGTATGCCCGATTGAACGTATCTTGCATTCAGCCGAACACACATCAACCGACGCGGCAAAGCATCGTGGTAAAGGGTTTTAACCCCTTCAAATAGGGGACCTTTCATCGCACTTACTAAGCCCATGCGCTCGATTGAATCATGCATACAAAGAATAAAGAAACAATAATACCAAACTTAGTATGCCCGATTGAACGTATCTTGCATTCAACCGAACACACATCAACCGGCGTGGCAAAGCATCGTGGTAAAGGGTTTTAACCCCTTCAAATGGTGGACCTTTCATCGCACTTACTAAGCCCATGCGCTCGATTGAATCATGCATAAATAAGCAACATGCAGAATTCAAGTGACGAAAAACAAATAAATCAAAGCAACACAACACAAAAGAGGGTGTCGTTTACTCAAGCGGTACGTGGAGTTGTATCCCGAGTACAGATCATACTACCGTCCATTCGGAATCGGCTATGAAATTTATGTCTGGGTTTCCATCCGATATACCGCGAGAGTTGACACATCTCTCATTTTATTCCAAAGCCACAACATACAACATCTCATAATTCATGCATATTTATCTACTAAAAGGCCACAACATGCATTTCAACATAACAATCATGCAGGCAATACTCAATAAATAATACAAATAAAATAGAAAACGAGTGTGGAAAATACCCTCAGGTGTAACCTTTTTGCCAACTTTCAGGCTTGCGTTTCACGGACGTCGAAAGGGGAAGGCTCCTCAACTTCTCTGGTTCACTGGTTTAGCGTCCTAGCTCACTATTTTGCTGTTTTGCTTGCTGTTCGGTCTCCGTTCTGCTGCTGTTCGGCCTCTGTTTTGCTGCTCACTGTTCAGGTCACTTGTTTTGATGTTTCAACGGACTGTTCCGAGTGTTTTTTGTGGGTTTTTAGTGTAGTCTTGTGTGATTATTTTAAAGATTATGAATGCAGTTTTTATGTTACTGTTTTGAGGATTTTATGGACTGTTTTAAGAGGATTTGGCTGCTGTTTTGGGGGTGTATTTTCGGTGATGTGTGGGGAGTTTATGGAGGTGGTTTTCAGTGGTGGTTAGGGGCTGTATTGGTGGTTGTAATGGCTGTGTTAAAATTCGGCAATGGAGGGGATGAATGATTGTGGTATTCTCGGCCAAAGAATGAGAGATGAAGAGAAGAGTTTTGTTTGTGCTTCTTGCTATTGCCGTGAGTGGCTAGGGTTCTTGGTGTTGTGATTTTCGTGTAAGTCTTGTGTATGAGCTAGGGGAGTGCATGTCTTGGTTATGGGTTGTTTATATAGAGAAAGGTTAGGGCTACTCCTTGTCTCACAAGGAAGGGATTTTGGCATTAAAAGGAGGATTTGATTTGGTATTCAACAAGAAAAGGATTAGATTGAGGGGGGACAAATCTTGGCTAGATTAGGAATACAAAATATTTAATTTGTTATGATTGATTTTAATTAGGCATGATATTTGTTAAGTTTGGTATATAATATATTTGATTTATCTTTATTAGGCATGCAATTTCTTTAATTTGTGTAAGTATTTTTATTATTTTGGTAGATGATTATTTGTTTGATTTAATTTGGTATATGACTTAATTAATTATTTTATTTTATTACATTATCTAATTAATATTTAATTTAATTTCCCATGTGTTTTAAATGTGTTTTATTAATTGGGATGTGTTTTATGGGCTTTGGTGGGCTAATTGGGCTGGGGTGCGAGGCTAGCAGCAAAACCAGAAATACCGACGCCGTTCGAACGCCCATTCGAACGCTACACGAACGCCCGCAATCTGCTTGACGTTCGAACGAAGTAACGAACACAGCACTAACGAAGACAGTGAACTTGCGAAATGAATCTGATGACGTACTCATTCTGAATTTCCCCTTCCGACCTCCGTTTCCCGCAATATCCTTAGCTAAAAAGGTAGTGCCTCCAACTGAGACTCATCATCGGGTTTCACATGCGAAAATGCAATGCCTACAGAAATAATCCTTAGCCTTATTAAATTATATCATATATAATTTAATGTTCTAATTTAATAATTATCATATATAATTATTAATACTTTATATTAACTTTTAATATAAAGTCTCATGTGTGATATAATTATTATTAATCATATTAATAATATTTATTCCTTTTGTGAGTATATAATTGGACCATCCAATTATATTAGCTCCGCTATAGTAAATCGAGCTAGCACGGGGACCAAGTGGACCTACGGTTCTGAGCTCCAATAATCTCGAAATATTAATTAAGCTCTTAATTAAATATTACGAACTATTAACTCCGGGTTATTCCACTAAAAACTCGAAGTTGCACTCTCGTCGCCATAGATGAAATATAAGGCCGAAAAAAGTCGGTGTCCACCGATATAGTCATTGCATACGAATTGATCCTTCACGAATATCTCGTAATTAGAGCCTGGTCATAATGTCCGTTATACCCCTCTAATTATTTTATCTTAAGTACCATTGATTCTCTAATGAACGATTCATTCATAACTGTTATGAATATTAATCTTTCTATTCGTAATAGAAAGACTTGAGCGCTCTAATCGTTCAAGTACCGAATCAACCCTTAAGAGAGATATTCATCTACTTCTCGCAAGAAGGAGTGAATTCCATGTCTATGTAAAATGTTCCCAGCTACATAACATACTATGCCCCCAAAGTACGTAGTTATTGGTTGGGATTGCTACACCAACCTCACCTTTGTAAATCAAAGGACACAACCCGTTATGCAGGAGTTCGTAGTATACTCAGGATTAAGATCAATCCATATATGACCATCAAGTAGATCGAAATGACTTTCTTTATTTAACGGATATTATAAGAATGTCATTTCTATCTAGGCCCAGTCCTATATGATCACATCATATAAGGTGCCTCCATTCTCATGTCTCTACATGGACGATCCGGATTAAGATCGTCATCCAAATATAGAATGGACTGCAGCTATAGATAAACCACAAACAAAGTACCCGGTTTGTTTGCTCTCTATGGACTATTTAAGATTACTAACTTCAGTCTTAAATCCTCTGGTGCATGACGTTCATACATCAAGTCTGAAGGTACATAAGTAATCTACGGTATTTATGAAGATATACAATATGCGATATTGAACAAACAATTAGATAAATGAATAATGTATCCTTTTATTTCTAAACACATGAAGCCGTTTACATCACATGTAGCTCTAGGGCATACATCCCAACATGTATGTAGATGATATGTTTATCTTTGGTTCCAATAATTATGTTGTGAATGATGTTAAATCTATGCTTTGTGCTAATTTTGATATTAAAGACTTAGGCGAAGCAAATGTAATTTTAGGTATTAAAATTACTAGGTCAGAAAATTGAATCACTTTAGACCAGTCACATTATATTGAGAAAATCTTGAAAACATATAATTATTTTGATTGTAAACATGCTAGTACACCTTATGATCCTAGTGTAAAATTGTTCAAGAACATCGGTGACGGTGTTAGACAAACTGAGTATGCGAGCATCATTGGTAGTCTTCGTTATGCTACTGATTGCACTATACCCGACATTGCCTATGTTTTAGGGTTGTTATGCAGATTTTCTAGTAGACCTAGTATGGAGCATTGGCATGCTATTGAGAGAGTTATAAGGTACCTGAAAATGACCATGAACCTAGGATTACACTATCAGAGGTTTCCCGCTGTCCTTGAAGGATATAGCGATGCTGATTGGAATACTCTTTCAGATGATTCCAAGGCTACTAGTGGATATATTTTCAGCATAGCTGGTGGGGCTGTCTCTTGGAAATCCAAGAAACAAACCATCTTAGCTCAATCCACTATGGAGTCTGAGATGATCGCACTGACATCTGCTAGTGAAGAAGGAGCTTGGTTGAGAAGCTTGCTATCAGATACCCCTTTATGGGAGAGACCGATACCAACAGTATTGATCCACTGTGATAGTATCACGGCTATTGCAAAGATTCAGAACCGTTACTATAATGGTAAGAGACGACAAATACGTCGTAAACACATCACGGTTAGAGAATATCTCTCTATTGGAGCTGTAAGAGTGGATCATGTACGGACTGATGATAACTTGGCTGATCCTTTGACGAAAGGTTTAGCAAGAGAGAAGATATTTGATACTTCTAATAGAATGAGACTATTGCCATTAAATAATTAGATTAATTGTGATGGTAACCCGACCTATAGACTGGAGATCCCAAAAAATAGGTTCAATGGGTAATAACAAGTCATAAAGTAATGAGAGTTGAATCATGCTAATAATCTACGAGTTCCATTCTGAGAGCACGATATCCTGAAGCGATGAGAGGATGACTTTAACTCTTAATGTGTTCTATACTCTATGTGGAGTGGAGTACCTAGCTACAAGAGTACTTTTGATAGACACACCTATGTGAATGTAGAAGTGTGGCCGCTTCTTATGAAATTTTAGGCAAAAATTTCTAGAGCATTCATTATACTGGGATATACGAGCACAGCCGTAATGCTCGGGCTTTTGACTACACCCTGAAAGGTTTGTGTGTGTGACGTTGTCAGAGATAGAATTCAAAACTACGAGTTACTCTAGTATAATCTGAATCGACAGCACTATGTAAAAGTTCAAGTCGAAAGACACTTTTATTATGCACGGCCATATGTTATATTGCTCGATGAAAAATATTTTATTAAAATTCAAGTGGGGGATTGTTGTAAATTTGAATTTCAATAAATGGGAATTACATGAGTTTTGAAAAAATTATTACATTCATGCTCCTTAATTTTCCACCAACATGTAACAGTCCATTTATTTTTATTTTAACACGTTTTGATTGAATTTTGTTGTTTCATTACAATAATTTAAATTTTATAGGCGTATTCAGGATTGAATTTTGTGTTGTTTCATTTAATTGTAATGTGCGTTTTCTTTGTTTAAAAATTTGCAACGTATATAAAATTAAAGAGTAAACGTTTTCTCTTTATATCAGACAATTAATTTACTAAAAACGTTAAAATTGTTTTTCCTATATAAAGAGGATGACTCTCATTTGCAAAGGGAGAACTAAGAAAAAACCTCTCTTACAAATATCTATCTACTGTTTTCTTGTGTTTGTTTTGATACCGAGCAAAAATTCGTGAATTGGGTGTGAGTATACCAATCGGACTTTTGTGCATACTGATTGAGACAGAAATTTATCTGGGCTGTTTTATCCTGGAGACGACGGGACCGATTACTGCTAGCACAATATCCTGGGCAGAGCCGCGAATTGTCTTAAAGAGAGCGACCTAGTCCGCGACTCAACCCAGTTGATTTCTTAATTTCCTTGTGTACGGTAATATTGTTCTGCAACTCATAATCTGTATCTACATTGTGGAAAATCTTAGACATATGAGTTCTCTCTCTTTCTCTTTCCAGTAATCCTGAACACAAATTCATGAAGGCTCGTCATATCCTGAAAGCTATTTGTTGTATTAACCTAAAGCAATGTCAACGGAGAGTGGGCAAATAACACTTCAAAAATGCATAATCTTAAATGTTTCAAATCTCTATAGCATAAATTTTCTAACAAATTATTTTAAATGAAAAAAAGCTTGGATAATTTCATGTTCACTTCACCTTGAGATGGGCACTGTTAAAATTAACAGAAGAAGCATAACATGGCACAAGTTTAACATAGTGATCAAAGTTCTTGCATTCAAACAAGACAATTGGGAACTATAAGAGGCACAGTTAACAGTGAGGGGCGCAGTTCCTATGCTTGAACGAACTCCATCAGCTATAATTTAATTATGTTGACATGAAGACGTTTTATTTGTTCTCTCTACATCGTTTACACAATTTAACAACTTTCTTGTGAGCACTCGATGCTTTTCTAGTGATCAAAGAGAGGCAAGAATTTAAAACCTAGTTACCTTGGTCACCTTCATTTGGTTTTTATGTTGAACACTCTATTGTACCAGATCGAGTGAAGGATCATATGAAATGCATCATACTTCTCTGGCTTTTTGTGCCAAAGGAAATGTTTCTGCACCATCTTAACTCCCAACTGCATTGATATATACTTTTCTTCTGGGATTGAGAGCAAAATGGTTCTCAAATTTGGGATATCTTTCTCTTGAACAAACACAGAGAATGCCTCCCAGTTCAGTACCTCAAAGAAAGGAGGAACATAATTATCTGATATGATCACTGGCACACACTCATGGAATATGGCCTCAACCACTCGAGGCGTGTGAACTTCATAACCCCTGGCGCATATGCAATATTTGCTGCTCTTCATGTGCTCTCGGTAAATTCTTTTGCCTTCAATATCACGAGGCATTGGGCCAAAGATTTTCATATCATCCACTTTATTCTCCCAATAGTTTAGTAGGATTGGCCGTAGATAACCATGCATACTTCCTGCAAAAAATGCTAGTGTAGATCTTTCTATAGGAGGTTTGCCTCCGAGATTATCTAGAGGAGCCTCCGCGGAACGTACATATGTAACTGGGAGAGAGGTATCCATGCCTATTTTGAATCCTCTACCGATATTGGCATTGCAAAGAACTCTTATACAATTCCTCATGTGATTCTTTGTGAATCGGGGGGCCTGAAAAATCGATATTTTAAATTAATTTTAACTTGTTGGAGGCTTAAGATCTACATATAACTAGGCTAGAACTCAAGATCTTCAGTCACTGTAACCAAATTTGGAATGACAAAACTCAATTTCAACAACATGGATAATATGTTGAATTTCAAGAAATAGGTATGGTGGCCTATGACGAAAAGATAAATAATAATACTTTTCATAGAAAAGGCTTCCCACAAAAAAATCTACAAAAGCATAGACAGCCTCAATACATAAACATAATTTACAAGATTCATATCTAATGAAGTGTGGACAGCTTACCCAATCATGGCAAGCAACAACAAAATGATCTGCCCCTCCAGTTCTGTTCCAGAATCCATATTTTCTGGATATGATCTTCACATAGTTCTTCAAATAATTCTGCAAGTCCTTCTGACTCTGGAGAATTTTTTCAGATAGTGCTATCCTTAGCATCTGTGCACTGAAGGGTAAGTAAAATAAGTGAGCTTTCCTTGGGTCCCTTACAATGAATTTTTTATTTCCCTCTATCAATTTCATGAACCATCCTTCTGAGGCATAAATTCCCCTCATAATTGGCTGATGGAATATGGGCTTTTCTCCTTCTTTATAGATATAAACTCTGAGAATGCTTTCCATCAATTCATAACTCCTGCGAATAACACAAATAAAAGCCTTAGCTTGGTCAGATGCACACTCCACAAAGACATGGATGGGATGAAGCAATTTTCAGCACAATCTTGTGATCAACTTCCTAGTTTTGAAGTACATATGTAAGAACTATTCTTGCCAATTCGTTAAATCCATAAATCTATTGTGTTCCCAAATAATAAGAAAAAGAAAAGCTTTAAGCATCTGAAACATCACAGAAGAGAATAGTTTATATTTGATAACAGACATTACCTTTTAAACATTGAAACATTTCGAAATACAGATGCATAAAGTCCTGGAGTATTCCACGAAACAGGAGCATTTTCAATCTCTACTTTTGCAAATAGAAGTTCACGATCACGTGCAGAGGATGACCGAGGTCTCTATAACAAATAAAATAACAAAGTAAAGAATTCATGCATAGCAGTTGATTCCCCATCATTCAAAATGACACCTTTAAGTCAAATTCTTACTAGAGAATGAGAAGAAACACGACTCTGAAGCAGTAATAAATCCATCTCAGATATTGATGTAGGCCGCCTATTCCACCTATTCAATATGGAAATATCTGCTGTAGTAAAGTTATTAGTCCGGATACTTGATGGAGGTTGTGATACCTTAGGATTCATGGGTTGTGTTTCAATTGTTTGTTTGACATTAACAATGGAAGTTGAGTTTCTTGAGTTTGCATCCAACTTTTCAACTTTGGTCATAAAATTTCCGGGTGACGCTCTGATCCCCACTCCTCCCATTGTAAAACCAGTGGTTACTTTTTGATGATCATCTAACTTATAAATGCTTTTTAATTTTCCACCCTTCTCTATATCCCCATGCTCGATTTCTATAGCCTTTGTCTCAGTAGAACTGTTATCCGTACTTGTCACATGTCCCATATTCAAACTTTTGTCACCGACTGCCAAATCATAGTCCACATCTGATTCTTCTTCTTTACCACTAGCCGCTGCCACATAAATTTTTTTTGATGTAGAATTATTTACAACAGATGTATTACCAACCATCATCACAATGAAACCCTTATTAGTCACCGAAAGAAACGAACTTTTTCCAAAGCGAAGTGAAGAACATTGAAAAATAATCATAACAGCTACTACCATGCCAGTAATCACTAGCAATTTTCTAATTTCAGCAGGGCATGACCCCAGAAATTTTGCAACAATACCCATATCACAGGATTGAAATATTCATCTGATCACATCAACAGCACTCCCACTCAGATACCCAATAGTATGTTCTGAAAATAAATACAAATTAAACCATATTGTAGCTACAAAATGAAAAGTAAATTCCAGAAGAAATCCAAAGTTAATACACACATGCAGAGAAAGGCATCTGTTTCTCAGTTGATTAACTTCTAGACACTGTAGTGCAATTAAAAAAAATGTACAATAGATCACTTAACAGATCAAGTTTCTCATGAAGTGGAAACTGGAAAGCATAGACTAAGATCAAGAGAATAACTGTGATATGGATAGGAAAAGGAAATACCCATGAAGGTGAAGGCTCTCTATGGCCAGGCCCGAGACGCATATAAGTTTATAGGCGTTGACCGGTGTTGATAACTGAAGAGAATTCAGCACTACTGCAAAGTGAGAGTGGGGAGTGATTGAATAGAAGAGATTTATCAACAACCTCCTCCGAGGTTTAAGAAATTATCATTTTTATTGAAAGCTTAATAACAACATACTTCCTCTCGGTACTATGATTGATAAAGGATTTGTGATGTATTTTTATATTCCCATTTGCAAATGTTAAAGGACCAAAAAAAAAATGTAAAGAAATTTCAAAGGAAATTGTCCACAATAAGTTGGATGAGATTTTAATGAGATAAGATAGTATTTTAATTTGACTGAACGTGATGTGAGATGGAATGAAATGAAATATTATTTTTCCTAGACTGTAACAAGACAAGAACGATAGAATTTTTTATCCCGATTGTCTAGACAAGACACGCCAGGAGTAACAAATCCCTACATGTCCTGCCTCGTTATCTAGTTAGCAATTGCATGCAACCCATTCATTTGAAAGTTATGTTATTTAAGCGGTGATTAATTACCGATTAATCACCTCTTAACCGTTAAATTGTTATTTGAGTGACTCGATTGGGTCAATTTTGACCGATTTAATTCAACATCGATTTTTGGACGATTTTGTCTAATTAAGTGACTGATTTTCGATTTTTCAAAAATCATCTGATTTCAGTTTTTTAATCTATTTTTATTTTTTAAAAATTTTTCTAAAATTTTGATTGATGACTTTGTGTGAAAAATAAAATGATTTCATTATAAACGATGAAAAAGAGTGAGAATATACTTTATTTAAAAGAATTATTATTGGATAAAACACCAGTATCATAAATTTGTTATATATTTTTTTTTAAAATTAAGATAAATTTTTCTAATTATAACAAAATGATCTCTATTCTTATTGATTTAACTAAAAACTCTTAAATTATTTAGCATTTTTTTTTATCATATGCGAATGATTTTTTGAAAATTTACAATTCCGACCTATTACCAATTTCTAATATAAAAATTGACAAACATTCAAAAAATATAATTGTAGGAGCGAAGCGGGGTTTACCAATACGCCAATGTCATCGAAGACCACTACATTATTGGGCTCGGCCCGTAGAGAGTACGGATAATCCCGCGGGGGGACTAACTAGAGAATAGGGGAGTCGCCACCCAATATGAGACACTGCCCCTCACAAGGGCCGACCTTAAACTCGTTTGGGTTTCAGAACGGTCTCTTACTGATGCCAGTATAATATTTACGCTCGAATAAGGTATCCACATATCTTATAATGGAAGAACACGCAAAAGCAGTTTAAAGGCATATAATGTGCAGACATGAATTATAAAAATAAACATAGTAAATATCCATAAATTATTATAGCATTGATAAAATAGAGATGAAATGAATCTGAGCATGAATTTCATCGGCTTGGCCTCAGAGAGGCCTGGCCGGATATAATTTATCGTAGGACGAATATAAATTATGATAATGATGCCCGACCAGACTTACTGGGAGTCCAGCCAGATATACTGCGTAAAACCACAGAAATTTAACAAGTGCAATAATAAACAAATACATAATCAGTATAACCTCAAATATTAAATGATAACTATGTCGAAAAAGCACATAATGCAATGTAATAAACAATAAGTAAACAGATTAGGTTGTTTATCTTTTCGGTCTGGTTTCGAATAAAATTTTGTAAGGTGCTCAAGGTGTGGATATGTTCATCAATGTCCAACTGGATGTATGATGAGTCCGGCTGGATATCCCTCACGGATCGGAAAATAAACAGAAACATGCATACAAGCAAAATGAAGAACATGCATAATAGTAAACTAAAAATGGAGTAAACAATTGCATGCGTATTATTAGTCAATTGTTATCAATTGGTCGGAGGTATGTGCATGTCTGGCCAGAGTTAATACAGAAACTCAACGAAAATGAAAAAAATGGTGCCCTCAGGTCTTACCTCTAGATGTCGGGAGCTCAATAACACTTCTGAAAGCCGATTTTCTATTTGGATACTTGTTGGAAAGGAATAAACTCTAAAGATCATAGTGTTACTTTTTCTCTTTTCAAATTTTTAGCAGAGTTTTCTTAGGTAGGTTTCCCTTAAGAATGTGGAACCCCCCCTTTTATAGAAAATGAGAGGAGTTGAGAATGGAAATAGGGGACATAATCCCCTTCCATTCTTCAATGATTGCCAATCCGATGTGTCAATTGTAGCTTGAGACATATTCGACCGGATATATATTTTGAGATATACATTTGGTCGAACATAGTCATGCTAGTAATTCCAGTAACTGAATATGTGCATAATTATTACCAGCTCGATACATGTCCGGCCGGATATTAGATTTGAATTATATATTTGGCCGGACGTAATTAGGTTCCTTAACTTCAGTAACTTACAATCTGCTCATTCACTGACAGCTATATTATGTCCGGCTGGATGTAGGATTTTGAAGTCATGTTCGGCCAGATGTTCCGTTTTAGACAGAAGGTAGGCCAGACATAGGTGATGTCCGGCTGGATTTTGATTGTGTTCCTTGAAGTTCCTTTCCTTCTTGGCATTCATCCTAGCAATTTTTCAATTTTCAGAAGGTGTCCCTGTAAGAGACTCATCATTAGACTTACATAAAAATGTAATGTCTACAATAATCAATAGCTAAATAAAATATTTTATGACCAAAATTACCATTTTCAACTTAAAATTTCATTAACATATATGTTGGGCGCTTGTACGAATGCCCAACATATAAGTTGGATGTCCACAAGGACACCTAATATCTTATGTTTAGGGTTTTTGATTTTTTAACTAGTTTTTAACATTACACATACATATAACATATATTAAGTTTTCTAATACTCATATCATGCATCACCAAAGCAGAAAATGTTATGATGTATACCCTATAACATAATATAATATGTAAACATGATTATTATGAGAATAATAAATTATGCTAATTTATTGATTGTTTGTTTCAATTTACATATTGTAAATTATCATGAAAACTCATGATTACGTATGTACTTTCAGACTTAATGTATGAGTATCATACACAAGAAGATTTAAGTGTGAAATTAGTAATCTAAAATAGTTTATAGAAAGCAAACAAAAATGGATATTTTATTTGTGATTTATCTACAATTGCGGTCCATTCCATAAATATATGATGACCTTGATCTCAGATCATTCATGTGGTGACATGTGAATGAAGACACCTTATCTGATGCGATCATATACGACTAGACCTAGACAGAAATAAATTTATTTTAATATTTATTAGATAAAGAAATTTATATTAGTCTACTAGAAGATCATATATGGATTGATCTAAATCCTGAGTATACTACGAGCTCTTTCATGACAAGTTATGTCATTTAATTTACATGGGTGGGATCGGTGTAGAAATCTCGATCAATAACTTTGTACTTTGGAGACATGGTTTGGTGTATAGCTAGAGATGTTTTACACATATATGGAATCCAATCTTTCTTGTGAGAAGTAAATAAGTATCTTCCTTAAGGATTACTTCGGTACGTAAACTGTTAGAGCAATCAAATCTTTCTATTACGAATAGAAAATAAATAGTTCATTGGAGAATTTAATTGTACTTAAGTCACAAGAAATTATTAGAGAGGTAAAATGGATATTATGACCCGACTCAAATTATAAGATACTCGTGGAAGGTCAATCTATTTGCAGTTATTATATCGATGGACACGAACGTAACTCCGTTTAAATTAAATATTTGGAGTAATGATAGTTCAGTTTCAGATTTTTAGTGGAATCACCTGAAGTTATTAATTCAGAATAATTAATTAAAGAGTGTTAATTAATATACCGAGACTATTGGAGTTTGGAACTGATGGTCCATTTTTATCCATGTACTAGCTCGATACAATATAGGAAACCATAATATAATTGGATAGTCCAATCATGAACTCACATGTATAATTATATGTTATGATAAAATTACTAATGTGATTAATAATTAATTTTAAAACACACTTGAAAATCATATTAAATAGTTTGATGTAAAGTTTTCAATGAACATATGATGATCAAATTTAAATTTTAAGGAGTTAAAATTTTTTTTATTAATTTGATAATATTTAAATAATTTTTCAAAATTGATTTTAAAAATATACCTAGATATTTGATATCATGGTATTTTATTTTGAAAAATTAATTAAGTAAAATGAAAAAGGGGGCAAAGGCCGAAAATCCTAGGCTATGGTTAGAGGATAATTTTATAATTTACTTATAATTAATTAACCTAATCCCTAATTAGAAAAAGGAACACGTTCTCTTTATTTCCATAGTTATGATTAAGAGAAAACTCTAGCTACCTAACCTCAATATTTTTATACAAAAAAAGAAAAAAAAAACAAAGTGTTGTGATTTTTTCTCTAGAAAGTTTAGAGAAAATTTGTGAGTTCTTGAGAGCCCACACTGTGATCACTTGGTAACGAGACATAATACGAAAGATCGAGTGAGTAAAAACCTTCTCCTTACCCCTTTCATCTTCATGGCAGTGGGTAATTTTCCAGCCGACTGTTGTTGCCTTTTTTGCTCAATACGAGGTTTCCGTTATTTCGTTTTAGTAGAAAATATTCGATTGTTTTAGGGTTGATTTTGATTGCATAAAATATATCCTAAAAAGGTCTCAAGTTGCGCAAACAACAGGTCACCAAGCTGTCCAATTTTTAGTAAAGCAGTGACAATTTTAGTTCTAGAAGATATATTAGAGATTTTTTTAGGACTGATTTCGTTGCATAAAATCTATCCTAAAAATGTCTCAAAATTGCGCAAACAGTAGGTCACCAAGTTGTCTAGTTTTCAGCAAAGTAGTGTGTAATTTCCCGAATATTTTCGGAACAGTTCTAGAAACTTTCCGAATTGAAGTCTGGAATTTAGAATTGATTGATATTCAAAAATAAGGCTCTATATGTTGGAAAATAGATTGGAATAATTTTAAGTGAAGTTTCATCTCGTTGGAAAATGTGTGATTTCGAGAACCGGTTACTCGATTTTTTATTTTATTATTATACGCATACAAGTTTCTAGTTTTAGCTATAAAGATAGCAAATGAACTCTGATTGAGCTGATTTCTAAATCATCAAATTCGTTTTTCCGAGACGAATAACTTTCGTGTTGAACACTTTTCGAAATTTATAGCAGAAGGGCTTTGAAAATGTAAATTTTCGTGTAAGCCTCATGACAGGGGTCTGGCTGTAATTTTTGGGGGTCAGATTGTAAATTTCAGAAAGTTTTCTATAAATACCCCAAATTTTTCAGAAATCACAAAATGGGCAAAAGAAATAAATCCTCTCAATTCACCCCCACCCCCAAAACGCGTCCTTGGAGAAGCTGGTCACGCCGGCGGCCTGCCAGCCACCGCTGGGCCGACGCGACTAGCCAGACGGATGCGACAACCACCCTTTCACCTTGTGGTGGCGACGGCAGCCGCCAAGTCACCGGAAATAGCCGTTGGAGAGAGAATGTGGTGCACTTGGGTGTTCCGATCCTGGCTCGTCACTTCGTTTCATGACCCAAACCACCGGCCAAATCGAAGCCCTCGAAGAAACTACAAGATGGCGGTGGTGATTTTTCCGATCCATGCTCGATTGCAAGCAAAACGATGAAGGAAGATTCAGATAAATAGTGATCCATGGTGAACAGTAACTTCGATCGAAATTCCATCGATTCCAGCGCGTACGTGGGATTGTTTGGATCCCGTATATGGCCCCGAAACTTCGGTAAGACCTCCCGATAAAAATCTATAAATTTCAAGTTTATAGTTAAATGTTCGGATGTATCCAGTAGCTTCGTAGAGTAACGTGATGATATAAATTGAGTTGTCTGAGTATTATTATATTGAATATGTGCATTTGGTAGAATCCGAGAGAAATCAGAGCTAATTCGATCGATTCGATAAGTAAAGCGAGTTTCCAAAAAAATCGGATTTCACACGCATTTGTGTTTTGATGAACGTAATTAAAGATATAGGTTAATTATGATGATAAGCTAGTATTTGAGTAATTTCAGAGAGGTTCGGAGGGCTTAGGATCCTTCTGCAGCGTTTTCGAAAACTTTTTGGAGGATTTTCTAGAAACACGTATTTTTCATATTTAAGCTACTGGATGGATATAGAACAATGTATAACGATGTATTATGAGTAACGAAAACTGAAATCACTGAAAACAGATTTAATTTGGGTTTTCCCGGAAAGTGGGGGAGTTTATTTTCTAAGTAAGTTTTCCTTGATTAACGACCCTCAAGGTCCATATTTTATGTACAGATGAAGAAATAGAGAGAAAGAATAGCATGGACCCCAGGTAAGTACCTCACTGTGATCTTGCCTTAGGTAGGCAAGGCATGATAACTGATTGTATACTTATATTTGCATATAGATATGAGTGTAGATTTCAGACTCGTAGGAATATGTAGCAGTAGTTATGGAGTCGTAGAAAGTATGAAATGAGAGCTTTCAGAGGTACTGTCAATAAGATTCGTAAAAGAGCACGTATATAAATAGATTTTCTAAAAGTATGCATAGTGTCGGGTTTCTAGATAGCAAGCTAGTATCGGCATGAAAAGTTTAGCACAAGTTGTCGTTACATTTTCATAATTAAAGTGTTTTATTATATAAAGATGATATTGAGATAAACACATTAGATGTGAATAACAGCATTTATACTTTGAATATAAATAAATCTCAAACGTATATAATGACAAACAAATAGCTCAAACTGAATTGATCAGGTGAAACTAATTGTGGCATTGTTTTCTGGGACACAATTAAACAAGACTCGTATATCCACACTTTCGAAGAGTGGGTACTATGACTAATTTGATTCCAATCAAATAAAGTCTACGAATCTAGTTTATTGGGCAATGTGCCTAAAACACTATTTACTTGGTGAAAGTGTAAATGCCACCAATCTGTTAGCCCTAGTTCATAGTGAAACAAGTGGGCCCATGTCTAGCTAGGCTAGATGTGGATATGAATATTTCGTGACCTATACGGATGTGGCATCGTGTTATGGTTATGTGTTTCTTTGAAACACAAATCGGAAACTTTTACAGTTTCGACACGAAGTAGACAAACAGATCGGCTAAAGTATTATACCGTCATGGTTAGACCGTAATGGAAAATACTTAAGCAATAAGTTTCTAGTTTACTTGAAAGAGTAAAGTATTCATTCAATGAGGACTCCTTTCGGAACACGTCATTTTGACGGTGTGTCCGAAATGAGTAACCGAATTTTGTTAGACATGATAAGGTTAATCATGAGTCGCTCTGAGCTACCATTTCCTTCAACGGATAAGCATAATCAGTGCAGAACTTATTTAGAATAAGGTTCCATTAAAATTTGTTTGACAGATTTCGTGCCAATTGTAGGTTATCTTAGGGATACCAAAGTATTGTACTTATACAACTCACAAGAGAACAATTAGATTGTTGCTCACCGTGCAGTTTTCCTAAGAGGAATATCGATATGCAGTGTAAGTGGGAGGATAGTAAAACTCGATGAGAATCGGAGTAATACTATTCCAGGCATCGAATCCTAATTGAACACAATAGTTCATCAAGGATGAAACTATAACATTAATCTTCGAATACACAGAACCACGTAGTTCGGAGAGAGTCAGAGAACATCCTGGGTATGGGTTTCTGATCTCACCTCATAAAGATGTCAATCTTATTGAGGTTTATGACAAAGTGTCATGAGTCCGAAATGGATTCCATGTATACCAACTACATTTGGACACTAGTTGATGTACCGTAAGGTATTGTGCCTATTGGTACTATATAAGTCTTCAAGGAAGACGTACATGGATGGCAACATATCAACTTATAAAGCTAGGCTTTTAGCGTAAATGTATCGTTATCAACATTGTGTTCATTACGACGAAACCTTTTACCTGTTGCCACGGTAAATCCATTTGATAATGCTTGTTGTTGCTGCATGTTTCATTTATGAAATATGGCAGCAGAACGGAAAAACCACTTTCCTTAACGGAAACCTTTTGGAGGATGTTTACAATATCCTGTCGGTTTTGTCGTACCATAACTAGCAAACAAGGTTTGCGGGTTATTCGATCCATGTTTGGATTGAAGCAAGCATAGGTTCTTGGAATTATCGTTTTGATGTAATCATAATAGTTTATGATTTAATTCAAAACGAAATGATTCTTGTGTATATAAGGAAGTTAGTGGGAGTGCGCTGATAGTGAATGTCCTGAATAATAATGATAATATGTCATTTCTTGGAAATGACATTCCCATAAACTAATCGGTGAAAGCTTGGCTTTCCTGAAAATGACTATAAGTCGCCAACGGTACTATACAGTTTGAATAACGGTACAATGAGTAGGAATCTTCCAAGAAAGATACTGTAATCGAATAAACAACAAATGTGGGTTATTGCTGCAGCTGAGGCGGCAATAGAAGCCTTCTGGGTCGATAATAAATCTAATTAGATTAGATATAATTCTGTTAGCAGCTGAGCTAGGCTTGAGAACAGGCTAAAGAATTAATGGTCTCATCAACGATCCAGATACATACTTCGATATTCATCTGACTCATTCGGATCATACATCGTGGCGATGTGATGATCGTATAAATTGCATCAGACGATAATCATAAAATCCGCTGAAGAAAACCTTTTCTCAGCAGTTTGAGCCAACCGTACATAGTTCGGGTGTTAGACACTCGAGTGACTAGCTATAGGCCAAGTGGGAGATTGTTGGACAATTATGACCCATAACGTCACTATTTGTACATATCACGGTGTTGTTGTACAAATTAACTATGTGACAAAGGAAATTGCACTCTTATCATTTGTGATTAGATCACCTAGATATATAAATGATAGGAGGTCCCTGTGATTTGTTCCTGGATTGAGAATGATATGAGACAGTATCAATCCACGAAGGATAATCATTAAATATCCCTAGTCAGAGTATTATCGAGATTGGACATCGATAAATACATAAAAGACTAGTATTACATTGTGCGCGTTGTGAGGGCACAACGGCATAGTTCTCATATATTTGGGTATAGGATAATCATGCAAGTGTAATAGGAGGTTGTGTTTCTCCGATGGTACGGGAAATAGCTTCGCTCTGGATAAGAGCTCCTCGGAATTCCATTGGTAGTATGACTATGTGTCTATGGAAGTCTGAAATCAGGGTAGGTGTATTTGGTCTTAACCTGAGACTTGCACCGCTAATGCATACGACAATCAATATACTTTGGTTGAGGTCGTCCAGGGCTTTAACCGGTTTCTATGTACGCCAATTCTGGGTATATCGAGAATCGTAGTGTGTTGGGTGTGATGTCGAGATGGAAGTGTCACTCCAGTCATATGGAGTTGATGATCTCGTAGGGATACAGAACTGGTTCTCTATATAAGGTTGCAACCGTCGGATAATATGACTTGGTCATGATTATTCGATTTTAAAGAGACTAGTTGCTCGTAATCCGATATATGCTTCGTACGGGGCAGACACTGTACCAGCCCAAGGCCTCGCATGTGATCATTCGATACTGGACAGAAATACGCAATACTACGTATACTACGTATACTACGCCTGATATAGATCCTTTATTCCTGTAAGGATATTTCCGGAGAATTGGGGAGGCATGACGCTTTGCTAGAGGCCAACCTTGTCTTGTAATTCAGTATAAACGTAGTACGAGGTACTTACGTGTTCGGATAGTCCGACGACCGAATTTACTGCCAACATATCCGGGGATCTCATGGGTTGCTTCCCAAAGATTCACCGATGACGTATGACTCGCACTTTTAATTAATCTGGGATTAATTAGATGAGAGAGAAAATTAATCTAGGATTAATTGCGGAGATATTTTATCTGGGATAAAATATCAATTAAAGAGAGAGAATGATTAATTTGGAATTAATCGATAAATTAATATATTCGATATATTAAACGAAATTGGATTTCGACTCGGAATTAAAATTAGATTTTAATTCTGGCGAACGAATTAATTTGGAATTAATTCGTTAGCGACGTGAACAGTGATTTTGCTAGGCATAATCATTTAATTACGACGCAGCAGAAAATTCGTTAATTTGGAATTAGCGAACCCGAGCCCGAGATTATTTGCGAGCTCATTCGCATTTCGAATTCGAGTGCGGCACGTTAAATCAAGCGTCAAATCGCTAGTCGCATCAAGCATCAAATCACTTGTCACTTTGAGTGATGTGACTTGACAACTTGATTGAGGTGACTTGATGTGATGAGTGATGTGTGTGGTTGGCAATTAAAGCCAAATGTGTTGGAAATGAACTTGAATTTCATTTCAAGTGTATTAGATACACTTTTGGTTCACCAAAAACGCATAACATATTTTTCCCTCCTCTCTCTCCTCTTCTTCTTCTTCCTCTCTCTCACGCCATTTCTGGTTTTGCTGGGCAGTGACCGAAAATTGAGGGAAGCAGTGTTTTTTATGGTAAGAACAAGAGTGCTAGCACACTCTGGGATCAATGCGAAGGTGATAGGGAAGTTCACCGATGAGCCGGGAACCATTCGATGAAGCTTGGAGCTTGTCAAAGGAGACCAAAAGGCCGAACCAGTGAGCTTGATCTGCTGTTTTGGCGTGACCAGTGCAGTGGGCAGTGAAGAATTTTTGTTGCGTAAAGCATCGCTCAACCGCTCGATGTAAGTATTCCGCAACTTTCGTCGTTGTATTCACACATGTTCATGCTTGTTTAATTCGATCTTGGAGACCTAGAATCCCTAACAGGTACATGCCAAAAGGTAGTTCCTAAACTTAGGATTCTACGGTTAAAACGGTGACTTTCGTCCCGTTTTCGACTCGCAGATAAATCTCAACTGAAGTCAGTCTCCTGCTAATCAGCAGATTCCGCACATCAGTACATATATATGTATAACACTTAGTATCAAAAATCCAATTTTGAAACTAATAGTGAACATATTTATGATAAACATACTTGAAGCCGGAGCCTTGCCCCGCCTTCACTTCCTTCATGTCTGCCTTGTCCATACGGCAGTCACGCATCCAGTGACCCCGTTTGCCACAGTTTAGGTAGACATTTTGGGATATGTCATTTGTCTTCCTAGAAGACTGTGATGATTTTGCCTTTGCCCTTTTATTCACATCTTAGAAGCCTTGGCCAAGCCTTGGCCTTCTGGGATGTCGAAGTAAGATGCACCTTGCGCTTCTTGCCCTTTTGCAAACTCTGGTTTTGTCTCCTTGAGCATAGCCATTAACTTTCCAAAAGTTTTATATTGCATTCGTACTTCTAAGATCTAAGTATAGATCTATGAAGATCCTTCAATTTCAATATCATACTATAAGGATCTAATCCTTAGTTCTGATGAAGAAATTAAGGAGTCTTTGCGGCAAGCATAAAGGATTGAGCAATAAAGTTATAATTACATGAATCTTCCAAAGATCATGTTCTACTATTTGCTCAACTCCGGGCTTAGGCCCGAGATGTTTCTCTATCAAATAAAGTAACTCCTCAGTTCCCAGGACTATCCTGGGGTATTATTCCCAATTTGAAAATTAAAGCCGCTTAAAGACATTTTCCCCAGGATTATGTTCTAAACGCTAATCTTTCAGTTATCTTGATTCCAATAGTCCAACTATCTAATCAACGATTTCGGGTACTATTGATTACAATGATTACTATAGTCTAACTATATAATCAACTATAATTTGATTAGTTAAATTCAAATATATTGATTACTATAATCCAATTATATAATCAACTATAAATTGAAGTAGTTTGAATACAGTCCAACTGTTTAATTAAAACAACAATTAAATATTAGTCCAACTAATATATATTTAAATTAATGACGAAAAATTGAAATGAGCGCGTATTGACAAGTATCTAAATGAAATTGCAAATTTAATACTTGCCTCCCACTATTTTTCGGCGAGCCTCTAACCCTCTGTTGAGTAATCGGGAAATCTAGTTTCCTAGTGGGCTAGGATCTCGTTAAATAACACACAACCTTGACTTTGGCCAACAAGTTGTATGATATTTAACTAGGTAGATCTCTAAGATCAATTGGATCTCATCCAATTCCTAGATCCAGTAGGTGGACATCCAAGTCCGAAACATATATCTAATATATGCCAATATATCCGATATATTCCCTAACCTTTTTCCTCTGAATCAACTAAGCATTGGCTTTGGCACAACAAGCTTAATGATTCCAGTTAAGCGGGACCCATTGACCTTGGAAAGCTTCGTAATCGATGTCAATGGACAAGAAGTGATCTTGAATTTTGCCAACAAATCACAACTTGGACAAGACATGCGATATGGAACAAAGCCTTCATGATTCAAACACATCCGCAATGGACAAAGGTCTTGACTTTGGCCAACAAACCAGTGCCAATCTTGGATCTTGAGAATGAATCATTCAATGGAAGGAAAAACGCTTAATATTTGTTGAGGGTTTTTCGCGTAATTGGCAACCAATTAATTATCTTTGATTAGGTCTCATCATACACCTTTAAGCATGCATTCTAAAAGCATAATAAGGCGCGGTAAATAAATTAATAATGATATGCGGATGGATATTTAAAACAATTTGTTCCTAGAACAAATCTCTCCATTTCCTCTCTCACACTAGCACAAATCTTACTTCTACCCAATTACATAACACTTCTAAAGAAACCTCATTTACATTGAGGGGAATAAGTGAGAAGAGAAATACAAAGAGTCAAATGGTAATAGGCTGGACACGAGGTCCAATTTAATAAATTCTAAATTTATTACAATAATTTCCAAAATTACCCTCACCCATCTAATATCCATTCGATATATATTATTCATACATCACATCCATGTATTCACACAAAACATGTTATCAATCAATCTAATCCAATTAATTAATCTTTGATTAGTGAGCATCCAATGTTCAAACAACGATTTGATTTGCATGAGTCCAACTCGTTTTAAGAATAAATACTCAAAGTACGAATTCTTGAATTATATCAAACTACAATATTAAATCCAATTTAATTTGTATTCAATACTAATTCATTATTTAATTCCAAAAAGATTCTAAATCTAATCTTAACGGGTCTCAAAGCCCAATTAACATCCAATATCAATTTAATTAAAGTCCAATGGGCTTTCAATTAATTTATAAGGCATGGACTTTGGCAACCAAAGCCCAATAAGGTATCACCCTTTGCCAAAAATCAATTTAGGCCCATTAGGCCCAATTAAAATTTTAAAGGCCCATTTTATTATATTTGGACTTTAAGGAAATGGTTTTAGGCCGAATTGGATCCAACCAATTAACCTAAACCAAACTTGGCCCAACCAAGCCCATTAAGCCCAAATACAACTTTATAAGCCCAATTCCAAATTTAGCCCAACTAATTAAATTCTAATATTCTAAATATCATAATTTAATCAATTAAAGTGCATTAGCCATAATTAATTAGTCAAATTAACATTTCCAAAATACCAATTATACTAATTAATCATGCTTTATTTGTTCAACACATATCAAACATTATTGAAACAAAAAATCATCTCATTTCATGCTTTGAAACTCACGACATTTTGGGGTTTAATAAACCGATTTCGATTTCAATCTAATTAAATCATAAATCAATTTATCCCAAGTCTTTAAACTCATCCAATGATCAAAAAAACAAAAAATACCATGACTTAGGGCATATCACTTATTCGGCCAAGCCAAAATAATTGGGGAAAATTAATCCAATTAAATTTTCATCAAATTGATCACATATAACTCCAAGTTATCCATATACAAGCATTCTCAAACAAACAATTTGGTTAAATCATGCTCAAATCAAATTTACCCAAATTTTACCATAAATATAATTTCATGCTTAATAACCGTTCTGATACCATTGTTGGGTTTTCTAGGTCAAACCAAGATCAAATTAAGCAATGAAATATGGGAATACAGCAAAGTAAAGTAGCGGAAATACTCACTTTGATCGGTTGGATGTTGGCGGAGAGTTCAAAACTTTTGCCTTTGAGAAGTTGCTCCAAGATTTTCTTTTTGATGTATTCGACCAACCCTTCTTCTTGTGCTCTTCAAGCTCCAAGCTTTGAGTGTTGATTCCATGCTCATAGATGGGTTTCCCTATCACCTTTGAATGACTCCTTTGAGTGCTAGCTCTTGAAATATTTGCAACAAATTTTCCAATTTCCCTTGGTGAGTTTCGGCCAAGCCTTATGCCAAGAGAGTGAGAGTGGCGTGAATGGAGAATAGAGGAAGAAGGAGAGAAAAAAATGAGTTGACTTGTAATTGATTTCCAAAATCAATTTATGATATACCAAAACCAATATTTTGGTATATGTCAAAAATCTCACCAACTTGGAGTGTAAAACAAGCCATCACCCACCCACCAAATTCCATCATCATAAAGGTAAGTCAAATGACAAGTGATGGGACTTGTGATGTGACATGTGGGCCCCACTTGATTCAAAATCTTAGTGGGCCCGCAAACACTCCCGGGCTTGGTTTCGCTAATTTCGAATTAACGAATTTTCCGTTGCGATGTAATTAAATCAAATTTAATTAAATAATTATGCCTAGCAAAATTACTATTCACGTCGCTAGCGAATTAATTCTAAATTACCTCGTTTGCCCGAATTAAAATCCAATTTTAATTCTGCGTCGAAATCTAATTTCGTTTAATATATCGAATATATTATTTTATCGATTAATTCCAAATTAATCATTCTCTCTCTTTAAATAGTATTTTATCCCAGATAAAATATCTCCGTAATTAATCCTAGATTAATTTTCTCTCTCTAATAATTAATCCCAGATTAATTATGTTCGAGTTATACGTCATCGGTGAATCTTCGGGAAGCGACCCATGAGATCCCTGGATATATTGGCAGTAAATCAGGTCGTCGGACTATCCGAACACGTACGTACCTAGTACTACGTTTTTACCAATTTACAAGACATGGTTGGCTTCTAGCAAAGCACTGTGCCTACCCAATTCTCCAGAAATATTCTTAAAGGAATATATAATCTGTATCAGGCGTAGTATACATAGTATTGCGTATTGCGATCCAGTATCGGATGTCACATGCAAGGCCTGGGGCTGGAATTATGTATGCCCTGTACGAAGCATATATCGGATCTCTGGTAACTAGTCTTTATAATCGGATAATCATGACCTAGTCATATTATCCCGATGATTGCAGTACTAAAGAGTACTAGTTCCATATACTGCTTGATCATCATCTCCATATGACTGGAGTGATACTTCCGTCTTGACATCACACCTAATACACCACGATTCTCAATATACCCAGAAGAGGCGTACACAGAACCTGTTAAATCCCTGGATGAACAAAACCAAAGTATATTGATTGTCGAAAGTATTAGCGATGCAAGTCTCAGGTTAAGACCAAATACACCTACCCTGATTCGGACTTCCATAGACACATAGTCATACTACCAATGGAATTTCGATGGGTCTGTCCAGAGCGAAGCTATTTCCGTACCATTGGTAAACACAACCTCCTATCACACTTGCATAAGTATCCAATACTTAAATATATGAGAACTTTGTCGTTATGCTCCCACAACGCGCACAAGTGCAATACTAGTCTATTCTGCATTATCGATGTCCAATCTCGATAATACTACGACTATAGATATTTTAATGATTAAACCTTAGTGGATTAATATTGTCTCATATCTTATTAATCTGGAACCAATCATATAGACTTTTATCATTTATATATCCCGGTAATCCAATTACAAATGATAAAAGAGTCATTTCCTTTATCACATAGTTAATTTGTACAACAACACCATGTTCTGTAAAAATAGTGATGCTATGGGTCATAATTGTTTAACAGTTCTCATATTCCTTGAAAGATAGAGCTAAGGCTTGGCTACATTCACTACCAACAGGTTCCATCACAACTTGGAACACTCTTGCCGCCAAATTCCTTGCAAAGTATTTTCCCCTACCAGAACTGCACAGCTGAGGAATGACATCACATCCTTTATACAATATGACTCAGAATCCCTCTGCGAAGCTTGGGTGAGATACAAGGAGTTGCTCAGAAAATGTCCTCATCCTGAGATTGTAAAGTGGCTACAAGTCCAAACCTTCTACAATGGACTTTCCGGACTGATGAGAACCACAATAGATGCTGCTGCTGGAGGAGCTTTAATGACAAAATTAGAAGATCGGGCCTGAGACTTAATTGAAGAAATGACCAACAACAATTCTTTGTGGCCAACAGAAAGGAGCATGATCCAACGAATAATAGGAATTTACGATGTTGGAGTCAACACAGCAATGAATGCCAAGCTGGATCAGATGTGCAAACTCATGGAAACTCTTAGCATGAAGGTTAATGTTGTAACCACAAGTTCACCATATGGAGGAGCACTAGAGGCAGAATCATACAACCAACATGATGAGATGGTGAACTATGTCAGCAAATTCGACAGACAGGGGAACAATCCATATTCCAATAGCTACAACCCAGGTTGGAGGAATCATCCTAATTTTGCTTGGAGCAATAATTCAGGGCAAAGGAACAATCCACCACCCCGATTGCAACAGTAGAACAAAGACCAGGAATATGAACAAAAGCCAGGAATATAAGATTTTCTTACCAAGATGAAAAAGCTAGAAGCTAAATATGATGCTATGTTTCAAAATCAAGCAGCATCAAATGAAGCTATGTTTCAAGCCCAATCATCATTGAATCAAAGCCTAACTGCTTCTATAAAGACACTAGAAAATCAATTGGGACAATTGGCCAATGCTCAGAGTTACAGACCACAAGGTAACCTTCCTAGCAACATAGAACCAAATCCAAGGAACATGGGGAATGAGTAATGTCATGCCATCACTTTAAAAAGCGGTACTGAAATCAAAAAAAGATGTTGGAATCAAGGCATCCACGAGGAAGTTCGAAAAGAAAGCAGCGAAGCAGATCCACAGATGGAGGAAAAAGAGCAAAAGAAAATGATCGAGAAATATTCACTCCACCTCCACCATTTCCTCAGCGTCTCCAGAAAAATAAACTAGACAAACAGTTTGCTCGATTCCTTGAGATCTTCAAAAAACTGCATATCAACATTCCATTTGCAGAAGCGTTGGAACAAATGTCCAGCTATGTCAAATTCATGAAAGATATCCTGTTATGAAAACAAGATTGGGAGATTACGAGACAATAACATTGACAGAAGAATGCAGCGCCATCATTCAGAGGAAGCTTCCCCCAAAGTTGAAAGATCCTTCCAGTTTCACTATCACTTGCACTATAGGAGAACATAACTTCGATAAGACTTTGTGTGATTTAGGTGCTAGTAATAACTTGATGCCTTTTTCCATTTACAAGAAACTATAGATTGGAAAAGCAAAGCCCACCTTAATCTCTTTGGAACTTGTTAATAGAATGCTCATATTTTCGAGAGGTTTAGTTGAAGATGTGCTTGTCAAAGTCGACAAATTCATTTTCCCAGCAGATTTTATTGTCCTTGACATGGAGGAAGACGAAGACGTGCCCATCATCTTCGGGAGACAATTCTTGGCTACAGGTCGAACCAATATTGATGTACAAAAATGTGAACTAACCATGAGGGTACATGACCAAGAAGTAACATTCAATGTTTTCCAAGCCATGGACTTCCCGATTGACAAAAAGAATGAGGAATGTTTCAGACTTGATGTGATAAATAGCACCATCCAGAACTCTGATGAAATGCAAAATTCCACTGATAAACTTAAAGCATGTAATTTTTCTGTGGAGCTTGAAGATAAAGCGTATTGTGCAGTGAAGAAGATAAATCTTGATCTAAATGCAAATGAAGAGAAAAGGCTCCACTAACTCAACAAATTAGAGGAATTTCACATACAGCCTTTTGAGAATGCCAAAATATACAAAGAAAAGACCAAGAAGAGACATTATCAGAAGATAATGCATATACAACTAGAACCAGGGCAGCTGGTAATGTTAAACAAATCAAGGTCGAAATTTTTCCTTGGGAAGTTAAAATCACGGAGGTCAGGTCCATTCTTAATCACCCAAGTTTTACTATATGGAACCGTTGAGTTACATGATCCATACTCTAATGAAAAATTCATAGTTAAAAGCAAGCGTGTCAAGCATTACTGAGGAAAATTATTGGAGCAACAAAAAGAAAGTGTCGCACTTTCAGATCCAACATATAGTTCGAGCAGTCATGTCCAGCTGACGACATTAAATTTAGCGCTAGTAGGGAGGCAACCCATGCAATTTATGTATATATTAAGGTTTGGTGTTTTTTTTTATTTTTGTGTGTTTAAATTTTTGTAGGTGAAGTCACAGATAGGATGGAAGATGATCTCGCAAATCTTCAAAAGCAATTTATTTCTCTCCCTCAAAACTCTCTGATGAAAGTCTACAAAGCTCGCATGGAATGAATGGGACTTCTGATGATCAAAGGTATTCCTAATGATATTCGTTGGATTATTGAAGTAAGAGTCCCATTGACAGGTGAGTCCTCTGACTCTTTTGTTTCATTTCTACCTGGTTTAGGAAGAAACACATATGCTAAGAAAAGAAGAGCTAAAAGATTAGTTGTTTGTTATAACTGTGCACGCATGACATGTAACACACATTGTCATCTTTAGGAATGATGTCTGATAACCGCGAAGATAAAATTAAATTCATTAGGGATGGTATGAGTAAGAAGTCTCTAGATGACATATCATTGACTCTTGAGACGCATCCCAATGGATATGTGTATCAATAAATTCGTATGTTACATACATAATTTCGAAAAGAAAGACAACAATTAAGTCTCAGGAATCTGACTTTAAAAGACCATGTTTACCAATTTAT
The DNA here is from genome assembly GCA_019454045.1 of Zanthoxylum bungeanum. NCBI lineage: Eukaryota > Viridiplantae > Streptophyta > Magnoliopsida > Sapindales > Rutaceae > Zanthoxylum > Zanthoxylum bungeanum. The sequence continues at coordinate 1,301 of SKCR01019437.1, read as the reverse complement.
AAGAAAATTGGATGAGAAGCTTGTCTCTGACGCATAGATGTCAATCAAGTCGTTATTTCTTATAAATATTATCATCTCTTTTCATTTAACGAATAATTTTAATTTGTTTTGTTATTATCTTTTATTTTCTCTGACAGGATCCAGACTTTTTGACTTTCACGATTTATTTTACTTGTTAGCTAATAATTTTCATTTTGCAGGTACTAGTGCTATTATTACTCACCCTTTTTCAAGTTCTATAAATTCATCTCGTTATTGCACTCTTGAAGACATCCATATTTGAGAAAGAAATACATTAAAAAATGGAAACAACTTCAAGAAGACAAGTTGTAAACATCTGTATATTTTGCGGTACTAGTGTTGGTTCTAAGCTAGAATTCGTTGAGGCAGCACAATAATTGGGTCAAGTCATAGCTCAAAGGAATATGCACCTAGTATATTGCGGTGGCAATCTTGGACTAATGGGGTACGTTTTAAGGGCCGTACAGGAATGAGGAAGTCAAGTTTTAGGAATCATCCCAAAACCCATGGCAGAGGCGAATCTTATAGGACCATCAAACGAAGATGAATGCATCATGCCAGGTATGTCCGAACGACTTGTTGAAATGATTAACCGTGCTATTGCTTTTACTATTTTGCCAGGTTTCTTGGGTACGATGGTGGAAATTTTTACAGTGTTATCTTTGGCGAACTTGAACTTACACTAGAAACCAATTGGACTGTTTTGATGAGTGGTAAATATATCACTATTTCCAACACAATTGACCTAATATTTTGTATAGTTTCTTGAGTTTTGTGAATATTTTGATGTGTTTTGTGTTATTTTGTAGATAAATAAAGTTTCAGGACTCTCTTGAGGTGATTCGGGGCCAAAACAGTGAAAAATGACAAAAAATGGCAAAATGGTCATTTCGCACGTCGCGACCGCTAACGTGCGCCAAATCCTGCTAATGTGCACTGAGACATGTGTCACAATCTGAGAAGTTTGCTAACGTACACCGTGCCACGTGTCACCATCACATGTTGCCGACAATCATCATCAGACATGTGTCATCCATGTATCTGCCACATCATCGCCACATCAGCAGCATGCCGAGTCATTGTGCCACGTGTCATCCATGTCATCATCAACCAATCATCTTGTGCCAAGTGTCATCATCACATGCTGTCGACAATCTAAATCGCCACATCAGCAAAATTATTGAGTTAATCATCTAAATCTGCCATGTGTCAGTATTCTATTGGGCCTGTGCCACGTCAGCAGATAAGAGATCAAAGTATCCAATAAGCATTTGACACGT